>NCTC01003557.1:0-116467 GCA_002319775.1 Fagopyrum tataricum
GGATAGGATTTGTGATCTTTTTGCGGGAGATGATGTTTTCTCCACGCCCGTGTTGAGGTTATAGCGTATGGTTGAGGCCAGGTATGTGTTATGATACCTCTATGATAGAGAGTGTATCCCGTTTTGAGGTTATGTGCTTTCGAGGTTTATGCAAGTTTCGGGACGAAACTTGTTTTTAGGGGAGAGATGTAAGAGCCGTAGTCTTTCGGGCCGAGACCGGACTTAGCGAGATTAGCTTTGGCCGAGGTTGGTCTTGCTGCCCCGCGGTGAGTGGCGCCGCCCCTACGGCTGCTTGGACCGCCCCTGCGGTTTCCGGCGGCTGTAGCCGTCTTTCTTTGACCTTGTTGACCGTGCTTTTACCCTTTACTTTGCTCCTTCTTACCTTTGGCTGATCAAGGGTTTTCATCTTCTTCTCCAGCTTCTCTCCACGTTCCTTGCTTCCCTTGCTTCATTGGAGCTTGTTCTTGAGTTGTGGAAGAGTTTTGTGAGAGTTTTGTGTGTGTGATACCTTGTGTGAGTGTTGACTGAGGTTTATGCTGGGCTTGGAAGCCAGCTTTGGTGTGTGTTGAGCTCTCCTGCAGCCTTAGACCACAAGTGTGGTAAGGGTTCTTCTCCTCTCCTTCTTTCTTTCTTTGCTTTCCTTCATAGCTTAGGATTAGATGATTGCCTAGGCATGTTCTGATGTTGTATGTGCATACATGTGTATGGTCTTGGCTTTGGATGAGAGTATAGACGTGAGTTGATCACGTGAAGAACCGAAGAGAAGCCGCGAAGTTGCCTTCTGCACTGTCACCGCCCCGCCGGGCAAGAGCCACCCCCCCCGCGGCTACCGGCGGCCACAGCGGCCTGCGTTGCGCCAGCGGCCCGCCACGTTTCGTGTCACCACCCCCGCGGCCACTTTCCTCCGCGCCTGAGACCACCTGTTTTCGCCCCTGCGTCCCTTGTGACCCGCAGGTGCGTTTTGTCCCGGATCTACCTAAGGCTAGATAGATCCTTTTCCTTCCTAGTATGAGTGTTAGTAGCTTGCTAGGTGCGAGTTGAGGTTAGGATGAGTTGAGTACAGAACTTTTATGCCGGTTACGGCCTTGAGGATTACGAGTTGGAATATGATCCGTATGGATCCCTTGGGTCTAGGTGTGACCCCTTGTATGGATATGTATATGATGTATGTGTTATACCTTGTTTAGGTTGAGTTGATCTCCAGAGCGGAGCCGAGTATTCTGAGTTTGTGACTCCCTAGGTTGAGGTAAGTCCATAGGACTTACTTAGCTGCCCTCCATATATTGGATGTGTGCCTGAGTGGTGGATGTTATGCTTTATATCCCGTATGATATATTGTATTACCGACCTATGGTTTATCGACTGCCCATTGTAGGGCCGTGACAACTTGTGCATTCATCCCGCTGGGAGTCTGGTGGTTCTCTTCGGGCAGGCCAGTATGGCTCAGTGGGCCGGCCACCTGCACTACTCCCATAGGGTACACGGGAGGTGGGACCGGATCCCATTCCAGCTGGCACCATTCCCGAGAGGCGAGGGTTATATTTCTCGTGTCACATACGTTCATATTGAGTTATTATTTATACGTTGTATGCGCCGGACTATTATTATAAGATAATAAAATGGGTAAATGTGTGACAACATGTTTATATGTTTAAGTTCTGACGTGTGCATGTACTCTAGCATCTTCCTTTGTATGTGTTTGGTTAGCTAACGGTGTAATGCCGTGTTGTAGACTTTGCAGGTTAGGACACTGCAGAGTGATCCAGACGGGGCAATCTGCTGAGGGCTCCGTACACTGGGGTTATACTCGTGGATGGGTATTTTGGATATGTATATATATATATATATGATATGTTTTGTTGTACTCAACAGTTGTATAAACCTTTTGACATGTTTATATATCAGTTTTACGTTTTGGTTTTAATCTGTTGGTGTCTTGTTGTAAGATCAGTGAAATTGTTGTCAGGCTAGGGTCAGGATCCATTGTGAGATCCTAGCCCGGTAGTACCTCGAGTCCCGCGGATTCGGGGTGTTACAATAATAACTTAGAGAGCACTTTCCTGATGCGTTTTTCTTCAACTTGTTCTAATGAAACACAAAATTGTGTCAAGGTCTACCATCTTGCACCAAAACACTTCAAACAAATATAGCATTCAATGGAATATTCTTCCTTAATCTACTCAAAGGATAATCCGAAACCTTAATGGCATTGCAAGAATCGTTAAATCCCCAAACACGATGATCGGTTTGTCTATATTATTATGATTGGAAGAGTCGCCACATTTGAAAATGAGATTATATAATGTATTAGCAATTAATAGTTCAAACAATTCTCTTGTTGGGTTTCAACAGACCTTTTCTTCCGAAAATTTTCACATAACATTCTTGAGTAATGTTGATTATTTCCTTATCATCGTGCTCCTATACCCCTTCTTTGTTGGAATTTTCTTGCAAATTGGATTGATAGGAATAAGAAAGTTCTTGTATTCCAGGTTTAATCTAAGAAATACTCTATAAGCAAAAAAATAGAAGAAGAAGACCCTAGAATTTAAGAAGGAATGCTGAGCGTACCTGTAATGTCCTTGCGCGGGAGTAAAGAGACGTCGAAGGGAAATTCGAAAGGTTGGGTTCTATTACGAAGCGTCGGGGATCAGCGTAATCGAAGAAGAGTAGCTTCGTTTGTAAATCAAATGGTTGGGTTCTCTTACCAAGGTTGTGTTCTGCACTGAGAGAGTCGTCCATGCCCATTACAGAGGAGAGGAAGACGAAGGAGCCTTGAGATAATTAAAGAGGCGGCATACAACAGGTTGTCGCCAAACGCTTTCTCTCTTGACTTCTCTCTTCTACGTCTCATACTTAGGGTTGTTTGGCGTGTAAAGAGGCACATTGAAGGGGATGCGTTGAAGAAGACGTGGCTGAACGACAGAACAACAACCAAAGGCATAAGAAGAAGCAAGAGGAAACGCATTGAAAGGGAACAATTACCGACAATGTGTTCGATTGAATCCGAGGAAGAAGAAGAAATTGAGATTGAAAACCATTGAAATTGGAGAGCGGTAGCAAGGGAAGACGGTGAATCGGAAGACAAAATGAAGAACACGTGTAGAAACTATATGTTTCAGAAGATAGACGTGTCAAGAGAAGAGGTCAGGGTATTTTCGAAAATATCTACTCAATAGCCGGGGGTTAAATTGGAAAGGGACTATTGCAAGGAAAGCTCTCCCTGTTATTACAATAAGCCTAATGAATAGTAAATGGCGTTTGATGACGCTTATGTCCAAATGTTCACCGAAATTACGAAAATACCGGGTTTTTTTTTCTTCTTCTCAGCGCGTTTGGATCTCCTCAGTGTTTCCTAATACCGGGCTTTTCTCAGGTGTTTGGGTGTCTGTTTCCCTCGCCATCTAACCCTAATGTCTTTATCCACCAAGGTCTCTCAATCCTCCGTCTTTCCCTCTTATTCGGAGAGCACCTAGCGGCTATGTGAGGGACGTCGGGAGATTCTCGAAGGTTCTAAGGCGATGGATGGTGCCATATCCGGCGACCCAACCAGCAAACCCTAGCGAAGAATCACAGCTACGTTCTCTCTTTTGTACAACTCTTGTGCTTCCTTTCTTCCTAATTTGATGAGTTTGATATTGATCGAGATTCGGAAAATCAACCGATGAGTTTAAGTCAAGCGAAGGTTTTGGAGAATTCTTTGTTTTTGTTTGTTTTAGATCTTCATCAATGTGCCTTGAAACCTCAAAGTATAAAAATGGCTACGGAAATCCGAAAGTTTCAAGTGGAAATCCGAAAGTTTCTTGGCTGAATATTTAGTGGAATAACTTTGGGACTTTGCTTGGTCTGACGTTATTGCATTGATTTGTCCAAGTCTTCAACATGTGGTTATCATGAGTTTCTTCACTAAGGTTTAACAATTCTTTCAGAGGTGGCTCAAGAACTTAAAATGAAGAATTTCCCTCTGTTGCCTTTAGGTGCAGGACCAAACTTATTTTATGTTTATATTATACAATCTAATCTTGTTCTCTAATAGTTTAAGCATTGCCAATGTGTTAATGTCTCGGCAGATTAAGAAGACAATCGTGGTTGGAATTATAAGTTTGCCAATGTAGGAAAGAGTAGTCTCATAAATACTCTATATTTCTTGCTGTCAAAGCCAACTCTACTCTTGGCTCAACAAGAGCAATTCAGGAAGTTCAATTTCGCTTCACCGGTTAGGTACAATTCGATTTACTCTTCACCCTCTTCTACCTCGTTTTCTCTTCATATGTGATTAGAACATACTCGTGATGTACAAGCTTTCATGATTCATTTGTCTATATAATTATAAGTCTACAAAACAATTAGCATCTTGGTGCATATTAATTCTCTGTTGTACAAGCTTTCATGATTAGCAAAGGAAGAACTTGAATCGTGAATTTTGAAGGGCTTTTTTTATTTCAGTCTGGCTAACTAGCAATGTTGTTGGTTTCTTTTGTGAATTTTTATTCACTTTACATCTTTTTGCAATGTTAAGGTACTTTTATCTTGGGACATGATATTATTAACCATCATCTGCATTTTTATATTGAAGAATAGATTTGACCAAGAGTCGATGACTTTATGTTTTCCTTCTTATAGATGTCATGTAATTTATACATTCCACATAGATGCATAAATTGCTGACTTTACCCAATCTGTTGAGCTATTATATAATGTTGTTGAGCTATCACAATCAACTTCAGATGAATTAAGAGAAGCCATTCAATTTGTTGTTCATGGTCTCCTTGCAACATTATCTCCACAAATGCATGCAAAGCCACCACCTCTGTCTAAGAAAAGTACTTAAACTTTGATATGTTCCCAATATATCCAATCTGTTGTTCATGGGCTCCTTGCGTCTTGTTCCCAATGCACATAACTGAATCGAACCCCCAGTTTCAAAAGTTTTGCAGTGAACATAATTTTAAACGGTAATTTATCTTTATTTATTTATTTATTAAGTTTAGGTCTTTCTACATATGGTTCTTATAATAAAAGCAATCGTAGTGAATGAACTACAACTCAGAAGCAAACATATCACAAAAATATAATGCATGAATTCCGTTGATGATTATGGATTGTTTATTACATTATTTGTGGTTCTTTTCTTAGTCAAGACTCCATTTTTCATCCCTCGGTATTACAGATCCGCACTAAAAAGAAGAAGAAATGATAAGAGGTCTTCTACAATGTTGGTCCAGAAAGTGATAAGACCTTCTGCTAGAATGTGAGTTTGTATTGTTCAAGCTATCTCGCCAACTTTATTATCTATGAGAAAGATTTCATTTGTTAATTAATTTTTAGATATTGGATTATTTATGTTTGGTTCCCTCGTTTTTTGTGTACTCTTATTTGTTTGTTTTAAGACTTATTTGGGATATTTATTTAAGGTCTATAGTTGCATGTCTTGGTACCCAGTGTTGGGATACAATTGATGAGATTAAGATATACAAAAATATTATATTTTTATGACAATTTAACATATTTGCTTTCACATCTACCCATTATTTTCATGATGGAGCTTGAAATACCCATATTTGTTATCTTGAATAAGAAGCTATTCAGATTATTTTTCTTGTTGAGTTTAAACATCTGCTTTAGCCTTTTTCATTTTAGGTAACACATTTCATCTTTTTTTTTTCCTTTGGAATTTGTTTGTGTTGTCCAATGTCAGTTGCTGCTCCATAATTGTATAATTGAAGTAGGCTAAATTGCAAACAAGTGTATACCGTGTATTGCAAAAGCTTACCTTTGTCTTTACTCATCTACTATATGAAGAATTCTAATAGAATTGACATTGAGAATTTGTTTGACATTCTTCATAGGTATGCAAGTGTCAATGCCCGATCAGATGACATGCTTCTACTTTGTGGTGTAAGAGACGCATCAGGCACGGTATGCTCTATTTCTTTGCATTGCATTGACTTCCTGGCACATAAAAAAGTTATAAAGAGAATTTCTTGACCAACCACTATCGTGTTGTGTGAGAGTAGAAAGTTTGAGATAATATATAACTCTTTTGTTTCTCCTAAAACTATATAGGAAAGTTATGAAGCTACGTTTATACAATTATTCAAACTAAAATTCTGAAAGTAAGTGAATGGTCTAGATCATCCATGCCGATATGTTGTAGCAAATTACCCATACTATGAAGTTTGGAATGCCTCTTGACTTTTTCGGGGCTAAGAAAGTCACTAAAATGTGAGTGCTTTTAAAAGAAAATTGAAGAAGTAATACCCGTCATAAGTGAAGAAAGTCTTCTATGTCTGCTTTTGTTATTAATTTACTTTTCTCATTTGCGTTGCCAATTAACCTTAATTGGGGTTTGGTATTGGGTAATTACATCTTCTTAATTCTAACACTATGAAGGTCACAAATTTTATGGATCACAATTATGATGGGTCACAATTTTACTTTGCTCATTTGGAATTGGACAACTAGGCTAGATCGATGACCACTATTTTGATGGATCACAATTATATGCCATTGTTTACTTGTTAGAATTGGCCTAGAGGACTAAGTTCTCTTTAAATTTGTTTGTTTGCAATTTAGTAACGGTAAGTCCGAGTTTTTAGAGTAGTATTGAAAGCCCTTCAAAACTACCTTGGGTTTGATATACGAAAAATTTGGCCTTAGGTATCTGTAGTTTCTACTGTTTAAAACTGTATTTGATCAATTATTTTCACACATTCGAAGTTCTAATCTTGGTCTATATTACTTCTAAAATCTGTTTTACTTTTTGTAATCAATAATCACCAAGTTCAGCTTGGGTGTTTGCTTTCTTGTTTGATGCTATTAATAATAGACCTAAATTATTGGATATTGGCTATGGTGACCAATATGAATTAAATAAGATAATGCAGACTTGAGGGCGTGAATCCATTGCATGCCAATCCAAAACAAAGAAGTGGGTGCAAATAGGGTTTTGTTTGCTATTTCATTCTGGATAATGCATGGGATATACTTTCATATTCAAGTTGACCATGTCTACGTAAGGTATGCTCTCTTACTAGATATCTATGTATGTGAGGTTTTAATGTTGTACATGTATATGACTACAAAGCTAATTTTAAAGCTGGACTCAATTTAGTACATCACATTGCACCACATCGTAAGATAACTCTTTTAAATGATCTCAGTTACCACTGTTTGTTATTCTAATGTTACAATCCTAAGGTTTTTGCATACTAATTTTTCCCCCTCTCCAATCAGAGAGAGCACTTCACTTTGCAGGTTAATTATGACTTATTCTGCTCCTAAACAACTTTCTACTATGTCATTAGCTCATTGACGTTCAGGGAAGACAATATGAATGTTGCTTTCAAACAATTTATGGAACCACTACGACCTGTATTGTACAATATCATGATTTCTTGATATCCTGAAAATGAAGAATGAATGATATCATAAATAAAGTATGAACTTTCTTATCTTAAATTAGCTTCCTGTGAAACCAAAAATCCAATGATGTATCACTGTCTTTTCTTAGAATGTTGGTACTCTATTTGCTTTATTTTTTGATCTTTAATGATAAAAGTGAAGGTTTAATTATTCCGGATTAGGTTTCAATGAACTTACTAACTTAGAGTCAACATCTGATGTTATATTCTGCACTAATGGTGTAAAATATACACACTTTAATTCCTTTTAGGCTACAAAAAATGAGATCATGAACCAAATGTTGTGCAACATTAAATTTTGTCCAGTAAGATCCCCTTACCCTTTGAAAGAGCTCCATAAACACCATTAAGGTAAATACAAGTCCTTATTTGAACGTGACAGGTAATAAAACATGCGACCATCATTTAACATGCGACCGTCATTTATCGTTGAAAATTTAGGGGATGTAGATGTTTAGTCGTGTGATGGTTTTTCCTTCTCCGCTTTCACTTTTTATTTTTCTAAGCGTATTTGATTTTATGTTTATGAGCTATCTGATAGCTTTGGTACGGATGAACTCTATGTTCACAGCACATAAGTGCTTGTATGTTGGTTGTCGGGGAAGATAGGAAATAGAGCTCCTGTTGGATGATTCTTACAAGAACATTGATCCAAGATTAGCAATCTGTTCTTTTGGCTATAACAACTTTAAATGTACGGATGTACTCTATGTTCATAACACATGAGTGATTGTGTAGTGGGTGCCGGAAAAGAGATGAAAAAAAACATCTTTTGGACAACTCTTACAAGAACATTGATCCAAAATCAACAATCAAGGTTCTTTTGGATATAACAACTTTAAAGTATGGATGTACTATATGGTCACAACACATGGATGAGCGTGTAGTGAGGTTCTTTTAGATATAACAACCTTAAAGTATGGATGTACTCTATGGTCACAACACATGAATGATTGTGTAGTGGTTGCAGGAAAAGAGATGAAAAAAGCATATTTTGGACGACTCTTACAAGAACATTGATCCAAAATCATCAATCATAGGTTATTTTGACTATAACAAATTTAAATGTAATTGTTTCTCTAACTCATCATCTTGCATGATAAGGTAAAAAAATGAGTGAAAGTTCCCTTATTAATTAGCAATCATGAGTAGATACTTACATATATTTCACATGAATTTGATATAAAATACATCATATTTAGGAACTAAAATTTTTTTAGCATAAATATTTAATTTTCCCTTTAAAAAGGGTGCGTAATTTGAACCGAACCCAGATATCCATACCAAAAAAATAAAATTTTAAAAATGAAATTTTTTCTCACAGAAAACGCGTGCATCACACGTGTTTGTAACGCGTGCATCGCACGCGTATGCACCTAGTATATATAAATAAAGAGTTGTAGTTGCTTCAAAATAAAAATAAACAAAGCAACATCTAATTCATTCATAGTGTTGATATGCCTTGAATTAAGCTTATCTTTTGTTTGAGCCTTTTCTGTTTGACTCAGTCTTATACTTAACGTTCAAGTATAAACATGTCATATTGTTCCTATATATTATAGGACTCTCTTTGTATTCTATTGTCTGAAAGTTTTTTGATCTGAAAAATCTGGGATAACAAAGTTATCCTCTCTTTTGTACCCTGAAATTCCTCAATAAAATCTCTTTGGAAAGTAGAGGTAGCCTTTATTATAAACTTGTGGGTTGTCTTTATTGTTTTTTGAATTTTGTTCTTTCTTAGTAATTCCGCACAACAAACTAGTATCATAGCTTCGAGTTCTTTGGTTTTTTGTAATCTGGGAGAAAGATGTATTCATGATGATCGACACTCACAGGGAGGAACATTTTCAGGTTGTGGCAGATCAAGATACAAGCATTGCTGAATCAACATGGCTTATGGGGGCCGTTGTCAAGGAAGGAATCCGATAAGGAAAAGGGTAATGTTGTTGAGATGGCCACTCAGGAGGATAAGATGCATTCGATCATCATGTTTTGTCTTGAGATGATGTCTTATGCAAGGTTTTAGATCAAGATACCACATACAAATTGTGGTTGAAGTTGGAGAGTCTCTACATGACAAAGTCTCTCACCAACAAGTTGCTTCTAAAGCAACAACCAACTTGCGAATGTAGGAAGGTACGCAACTTCGTGAGCAGTGAGATCAATTGAACACAATGCTTCTAGATTTGCGTAATATGAATGTTAAGATTGAGGAAGAGGATGTTGCGTTGATTATGTTGGTATCTTTCCGTCATCATATGAAAGCTTTGTTCAGTCATTTGTTGTTGGAAAAGATATTGTTACTCTAAAGACGTTAGTTATGCTCTTCATACAAGGAAACTACGCCAAAAAGTGAATGAAAGTGGTGTAGGTAGGGATGGTCAGACATTTGTTCTATATACAGACGGAGGCAAGTGGCAAAAAAAATCAAGGAAGAAGGACAATAAGCCGTCTTCTTCAAAAGGTCTCAAGCCTAATGACATTTGTAACTACTATTAGGACAAAGGGCATTTAAAGAACGAATGTTCTAAACAAAGAATTACGGTTCTACAACTATTACATAAGATGATTTTAAAATCAGATGTTGATATAACTTTGGTTGCTACTGGACACACATATCAAGCTGGTATTTGGGTTCTTGATTCCAGATCTTTCTATCACATATGTCCTAACAAAGAGTGGTTAGAAACTTACAAGCAAGTAGATGGTGGCAATATTTCCATGGTCAACAGTACTTTCTACAAGGCGGTTAGAATTGGTTCAATTAAAATCAAGACAGGTGAAGGAAGATTATGTACATTGAACAAGGTCAGACATGTTCCACTTATTACTAAAAATTTGATATCCCTGAGTATGCTGAATAGTAAGGGGTTTTGTTTACAAGGTGAAGATGGAATTCTGAATATTTGTAAGGTTCTAATGTAATTCTGAGAGGTGTCAAAAGGGGAACTTTATATTTCTTGCAGGGTTCTACTATTTTTGGTTTGTTTCCATTGCATCTTTACAGGCTCACAAGGTTGATATGAATAAGTTATGACATATGAGACTTGGTCATATGGGTGAATGTGGGATGCAAACTCTAGTTAAGGAAGATCAACCATCAATAACTATTTACTAGAGCTTAGTTGATGGACGCTCAAGAAGAGTTGGAGTAAGACCTCAACAAGGATATGGCTTTAAGGATATGACTTTAAAGATATGGTTGGTTATGCTCTACAGGTTGTTAAAGAGGTGGATACTCATGAACCATCCACCTATAGAGAAGTTGGAGTAAGGCCTCAACAAGGATATGGCTTTAAGTAGCAGCTTGGAAAACTCTAGGAATGGAGATTCTTACAAACAGGAATCATAAGAAGCTTTTCTTACCACAGAAAGGTTACACTAAAAATGTGTTGTCAAGGTTCGGAATGTCATCGGCCAAGCCTATTGATACACCTAGTGATGCTAACATTCATCTTACCACTCTATTTCCACCTTAGTCGGATGAGGAGAAGGAGTATATGTCACGAAACTCTTATGTTTGTGCAATATGGAGTTTGATGTATGTTATGGTCTGAACAAGACCAGATCTGACACAAGTTGTTAGTGTTGTCAGCAGGTTCATGGGCAACTAGGAAAACAACACTAACAAGTTGTGAAGAGGATCAGGGTGAAGAAAGTAGGAATTGCTAATAATCCTGCTCACCAAGTTGGTACCTCAAAGCAAGTTCCAACATTTTTTGGACTTGCTAAACGTCAGAAATTGTTGAGTGCACAAAGGGCACGTCTAGATAGAGAGAAAAGTTAGCATGGGCATTGATTAATGCACTTGGTTTGGGCATTGATTAAAGCATCTAGTATGAGAATTGATTAATGCATCTGTATGAACATTAATGCATCTAGTATGTCTGTGAGGAGAGGAATTGGTCTAGGCATTGACTAGTGCAATCTAGTATATCTGTGAGGATTCAAGGTGGAGATTTGTTAATATGCCTTGAGTTGGGCTTATCTTTTATTCGGGCCTTTTTTTGTTTGGTCCAGTCTTATACTTGGCGCCTAAGTATAAACTTGCCAAGTATAAACCTGACATAAACCTAGGGTTTTGTTCCTATATATATTATAAGGTTCCCTTTGTCTCCTATTAATATGAAAATCTATTCATTTGGAAAATATGAGACAACCTAGTTATCATTTCTTTATCATCTCATATGTACTCTGAAATCCCTCAATAAATCTCTCTGTAAAGTGGAGGTAGCCTATATTGGGTGAACCACTATGTGTGTTGTCTTTTTTGTTTGTTGAATTATGTTCTTTCTCAGTGATTCCGCACATAATCTTGTATTGTTTGGTTGGAGCGTAGAGAATCAAATTATATCCCACAAATCTTGTAGAGAATCAAAGAGAGAAGATCATAGATGTTGTTCAGTTGATTAATTTCTTTATCAAGTTGATTCGAAGAAGTAGTAGATTGTCTAATCTTTAAGTGATATGTGTAGAGAGAATGTTGCAATCATCAATCAGATATTGTTCATAAGCTTTCTCTTATCACCTCTTTCTCATTTGTTTGAGTCGTTCTCAAATTCATTCAGATATTATTCATAGCTTTCTCTTACCATTTTTCTTTCAAGGTGTGTACAAGTAAGAATACAACATGTTTTTAGGGAAATCAACACCATTGCAGAAAGACTTACATATCATGGCCATGACATTGATCGAGATGATGAAATCCTTCCGCGGGACATTGAATACTTCATCTAAAAGGATGATATGAACGATCTACTTCTAGAGTTTGACCCTCTTTGTCTCACTTACCTTGTATCAAAAAAAATGAACTACACGTTCACAAAAATGAAATAATTAAATATTCATAAAAGATGAATTAAACGTTGACAAAAAATGAACACATGTCCTCAAAAAATATGAACTAACCATTCATGTACAAAAAATGAACTAAATGATCACATAAAATGATTTACACTTTCGCAAAAAAAAAACCCACATGTTTACAAAAAATGACCTACATGTTCTAAAATCGTAACCTACCAAAATTCATAGTCAAATTGGTTTTAACCAATAACTAATCTCCTAGCTAAAGTTCTCAAGAAAATAACAATTTTGAGCATACGTTCGATTCATAACCACTTTGAGCAATTATCTTTTATACTACCTTATGAGATACAAAATAAAATAAACATAAAGCTCGTAATCATATATCAAAATTCATTGAGACATTTCATCGAACACATATTGTGCGTAACTTAACTTAAGAAAGTTACAATTCTATATGCACTATTATGGAGTTATTAGAAGGAGGATAACTAGTGAAAGCAGTAAGAAACTCGTTTTTGTTGGAATCAAGAAGAGAAAACGATTAAACTTTAAGCAAACAAAGACGAACTGAATGTGATTGGGAGAGATAAAATTGAACTATTATCACGTAGAAAATGAACAATGTTCACATAAAATGAACGGTATGTGTACAAAATAGTAATCATTCTCCTATACTATAGGCGATATAATACATATATTGAGATTGTTTATATCTTAGAAGTCAATGGTAAAGTGCATAGTTTTAGAGAAGCATGGTTAAATGATTTTAGAAATTTGGAAAATATGACATTTTATGTCGCTAGAGAGTTAAGTAGACTCTTAGAAAACTCGATAAGATATTTTCACTCCTAGAAGTCCTAAGAGAACTTTATAAGTGTTCCCATAAGCTAATAAGTATATTGATAGGTACATTCACCGTTGATCATGTAGTTGATATTGTGTGCATGTGTCGATGATGTCGTGTAATGACCGACTGTCGATGAGTTCAGGTAAGTGTTATGGACTTACTTAGCTAGTTTTCTTCCTATTGATGTGTATTATTTTAGTGGTGTCTGTTTGGTGGTTATAATTATAACTTGAATAGGACGGCGTTACTATTATTAGACCCAAGTGTATGTATAATGGGTTGTAGCATCACTGCCCAACTTTGCCACGAGACTGGGAGGTTCTCCGCGACTAGTCCACATAGGTATTTGGTGAGATGCATGAGATCCACTCTTGTTGGTATATGGGGCATAGACAGGTTCGGGAGATCCTCGTGCCACTTAATAAGTTGAATCTAAAATGAATCACCTAATAAAAAGATAATAACGAGGTTTTGTGTGCAAGCATGTTGATGTGTTTATATTTTCACATTTTATGTGTGTTTTTGCTATTGTAGTATTCTATGATACTTATGATTGCTAGCTAACGGTTTTTACGGTTATGTTGTTAGATTTCTTAGTAGATTAAGGAAGTTGCAGAGTGATCTGGAGCGGATGGTCAACCGAGTTCACGTACTCATATAGATTGGGTTGTCTTTCCAATTAGGCATGCATATATGTATGGACTAACATCATTTAGGACGTTAGTAATTATGTCTTGCACGGGTACCTCATTTTATGCATTCATGTCGTTATTATTTCTTAAAGTTTTTTGTTTGTTTTATTTACATTTGTGTCTTGTTGTAAGATCCATTGAAGTTGTTGTCAAGCTAGGGTCGGGACCCATTGTGAGGTCCTAGCCCGTAGCATCCCAAGTTTCCGTAAATTTAGGGTGTTACAACTTTACTGAAAGACATTGATATATTCTATTAATGATCTTACAAGGATAAGTCGTTCGATGTGTATGCATAAGATTACTCGTGAGAATGTTGCTCACCCATCTCGGGAAGCACAAAGAAGACTCAATTCACCTATGAAGAAAGTTGTGAAGAAAGAAGCACTCAAACTTCTCGATGTAGAGATTATCTATTTCATCTCTAATAAGTGGATCAGTCCGGTATATTGTGCCTAAGAAAGATGGGATGATTGTTGTGAAGAATGATAAAAACAAACTCACTTCTCAAATAACCTTAAATTGTGGACATATGCACATTGATTATAAGCGTTTCAACAAAGCGCCAAGAAAAAACTTCCATCTACCATTCATTAATCAAATACTTAAGAGGTTAGCTAAACATTCTTATATTTGTTGGCTCGATGATTATAGTTTTTTTTTTTTTTTTCATATTCTCATCCACCTTGATGATCAAAAGAAGACTACCTTCATTTTTTCATATGGTACATTCGCTTATCGAAGGATGTCATTTGGTTGGTGTAACGCTCCTACCACCTTCCAAAGGTGTATGATTGCAATCTTATCTGACCTTATTGAAACTATTATGAGTGATTTCTCGGTTTATGATTATACTTGTTCATTTGATTCATGCTAGTCTAACCTAACCCGAGTATTGTAGATAAGGTTGTGCATCCGATCCGGACCAACCCTAACATTCCGGTTCCGATCTATTCCGGTCCGGATTTGTACAAACTTAATTGTAGAGATGCGGATAGTGTAATTTGATATTGAATTGGAAAAGGACGTCAGTTCATGGTTAGGGAAGTAATTGTGTTAAACATCTTGAAATAGGGGTGAACATGAGACGAGATGAGACGGGTTGACGGGATGAGACGGGTTGACGGGATTAAGGTCATCTCAGTCCCGTCCCGACTGTTTTAAATGAGACGGGATCGGGACGAGCCTTAGGTATTTTAGATTAAATCCCATTGGGTCCTATTCCGGTTGAGATTGGGACGGGATGGACCCAATCCCGCTTGTCCATTAGTTTTAGGGGTGATCATAGGTCCAAAACCGAACCGAACCGCAATAAACCGAACCGAACCTATAAAATTAGGTTGGGTTTCGGTTTGGAGCTAAAACTGAAAATCTGAAATGTTAGAACCTAAAACCGAACCTATCAGAGTCAATTTCGGTTCGGTTTAGGTTTTGGACCTAAATAGAGATAAAAAATAAATAAATAAAAGCATCGATAAATATAAAAAATGTGAAATATCCAAATCCAATAACATAAATTCGTGAATACAATAAAGTGACAAAGTTTAAATATTTAACAATTTTAGTATAAAGAGTTAAAGCCTAGAAAAATAACAATCTTATTTAAGCATCAAGTTTAAATCTTGTTTTTTATATTAAAATTTGGTTTTTCGGTTTGACTGTCGGTTTTACGGTTTTTAACCGAAACCGAACCGAACCGAAACCTATTTTTTATAAAACAAGGACCTAAAACCGAACCTAATTTATCGGTTTCGGGTTCGGTCTGGACCGAAATTGTCGGTTTTGGTTAGGTTCGGTAAACCGAACTAACTTGCTCAACCCTAATTAGTTTAGTTACTGTGTTTAAATAATACGCTTTATCCACACAAAAATTCATATATATATATATATCGTACTTAAAACACAAAAACACTAAAGTTTCAAATATGCATAATAACATATTACAATTTACATTAAAGTTTCCAAATATTCATAATAAAACACATCTAACGAATTTCTATCATTTGTCAATTTTGATGGTTAGACCATCATGGTTTATTTTAAAAATATATAAGTATAATTATATATAATAACTATATAAGTATACAACTTGAATTTTTTTATATTATATTATTTTAAATAAAACTTTATTATATATGGAATAGGATGAATCTAGCTGGATGAAAAAGTTAAAACTCATATCCGATCTTATATAACTTTTGGCGGGATGAGTTCATAATGGGTCCCACCAAAATAGGTACGGGATTGGGGTTGGCGTGTACCCACCCTATCTTGAAGTACGAAGGAATTGTGTCACTGTCAGACATCTTGTTTTCTAACGAGTTAGTATTGTAGTAAGGTTGACGGAGAAAAGGTAGAGCTTTCTATGGGTGGTTTTGTGTAATTTTATCAAAAGTCCCCCAAACCCGATCTAGGGTTCACTGTAGCTTCGGCGGCCATTGTTGGGGCTTCCCGTCGGAGGCGGCGGCGGCGACTGCGGAAGGTGGTGATGGCGCTTTCGGAATTATATGCCCTTGGCGACTCGGAGGACCTTCTCTCCCTTAGCTTAGATTCCGGCAAGACAGTATTCTGCAGATCGGAAACTCGCGACTGCAATCCAGCCTCCATTGACAACGGCTCGACCACCGGAGGGAGTGATTGACAGTGGGGTTCACATCTTGGCTCGACATATGTCTCGACGATGGCTCGATTCCGACACATAATGACTCCATTGGTTCAAGGCAATAGTTTAACAAAATCTCAAGCAAATAATCCAAAAGGCTTTGTTTTTGAGAAATTGCAAGCAATAGAAAATTTGCAGAGATAAATCATCATCTGCTATACAAACACATTACAGTATTTTTTAAACCACGTTTACAATAAAATATTATAATAAACCAAATCTTCATCAATTAATCACATCCACACCACACACCGAAGGCATTTTCCCTCTATCAGCAATTCAAAGGCTTTGTTTATCTCATCTAAACGCAGCTCATGTGTAACATACTCATCCAACCTCAATTCCTGTCATAAACAAAACAACAGCAAATTCAGGAAAAAAAAAAAAAAAACATTTCTCCATTTTCAAAACTATCGTTTAAAAACCCGAACTTTACCTTATCCAAATAACGTTTAACCAGAACAGACACATCAGATTTCGGCTTCAAACCTCCGAATAACGAACCCGTAAGGCTTTTTCCGTCGTGTAGAACATCATGCGAAGCAAATGTCAATTGTGCTCCTGGCCTGTCCACACCCAGAACCACTGTCTTCCCCCATCCCTACAATTTCCAGTAAAAAAAAACACTTAAAAAACTTGTATTTTAATTTCTTGACAATTTTGGTATGAGTAACTTAGAAGATCAATCAACCTTTCTACAAGCAGCATATGCCTCTTCAACTAATGATCCCTTTCCGACACACTCGAAACAGTAATCAGCTCCTCCATCAGTCATCTCTTTCAACACCTCACTCAAAGATTTGTTGTTGCTGGTGTTAGCATTGACAAACTCAGTAACACCAAACTTCTTACCTGTACATAACAAAAATAAGATTCATAATATTCAATTCTGATATACATACATGTATTATATATGTATATTTCAGTAATCACCTGTTTCGAATTTTTCCGGGTTGACGTCTACACCAATGATCCTAGTAGCACCACATAGTCTTGCCCCCTCTGCTACAGCAAGCCCAATGACACCAAGGCCAATTATGACAACTGTTGATCCTTTTTCAACATTAGCTGTTCTCCAAGCAGCTCCAAACCCTAATCAAATTTCAAAAACAATTGTTAATTTCAAAATTTAAATAGTATCTACAGTGATGATATCACAGCAAGGAGATTTACCAGTAGAGACTCCACAGCTGAGAAGACAAGCCTTGTTTGGTGGGATAGCAGTGTCGATTTTAGTTACATGGGCAATGTCGACGACAGTATATTCAGTAAAACTTGAAACATGCAAAAAATGGTACAAAACTTGTCCATTGAGATCAGTAAATCTGCTAGTTTCATCTCTTGGCATCCATGGGGAGACAGTAAAGGGTAGTTTGGAACATAAGTTACTTTTGCTTGATTTGCAGTCTTTGCATTCTCCACAATCTGCCATGAATGTTGGAAGCACATAATCTCCCTCCTTAACCTCATCAACCCCTTCTCCAACACTCTCCACAATCCTGTTAAATTAATTTGTTACATTGAATTATATGATCCTTAATTGTAAGAATTGCTAATTACAAGTACTTACCCAACAGCTTCATGGCCAAGAATTCTTGGAAAGCAAGCAGGAGGGTCCTTCAAAAAAGAGAAATCAACAAATTAGAACCTTCCAAATCGTAATCAAACAGAAGAACAATTGAAAACGAATTTGCACCTGCAATTTCCAGAAAGTGACATCGCTGTAACAGAGAGAAGTACAGATAATCTTCAGTCGGACCTCCCGAGTCTCCGGCGGCGCCACCAGAATCTCCTCTATCACAAGCGGCTCCCCGGCATTTCGAGCCACCGCCGCTGCAAAACCCAATTGATTAAACACATTTCTAGGTTACAAGAACAAAATTAGGTAGCAGTAAGAAATCGATCGACACCTTTGCAGCGAATAGGTTTCCCTTTCTCAGGCATAGCTGTTAGATTAGCAATGGAGTCCTGAAATCTCTTCTGATCAAACTTAGAACAGAAATCGGGTTTTTAAATGTGTAAACGAGCTATTATTCTACTAAGGTTTGATTGATGCACGACCTTAAAGAATGATAGAGTGATGCACATTGCTCACCAACCAATCGCTGTCAATCTGCTACACGACTGCACGTTGCTATTACTATATTGTGCGCGACTTCAGTGGAAACAGAGTACGATATTTAAGGTTGAAATTCGAATCATATTAGTAAATATAAGATATATTTATCTTGAAAAATTATGCGTTATTAGTAAATATAAGATATATTTATCTTGAAAAATTATAATATTAGCCTATATTTTATTCTATATTATATTTATATCCTGGTTTATCACTGTAATTTTCTAAATAAAAATTAATATCATTAATAATATTTGTGGGATTCCTTTCACCATTTATGATCGTCTTAAATCCAAAAATTATCAAACGTCGATATGTTCAAAATAACGATGAAGATGAATTCGATATCCAAGATTAATATATTGGAAACAATTTCTCACCATTGTATAAGCAGATTGGTTTCGAAGCACTCACTTATTTGATCTTATCGTAAATTTATCTTGAAAAATAAAAGTAATCAGCACATCGTGAATCTGATAAAGGGTTAAATGGGAGAGTAAGCCCTTTTTGTATAAATGAGCACTAAGTAGACTCATTTTCATATCAATGGACAAATTAGGCTCAATTTAATTATCTTTAAAGATTAAATGAAAGGGCAAATTAGGAATATGAAATTACTTAAGTCCAAACTCAATTGGTTTAATGAAAGTTCAAGCTCAATTGTTTTAATGAAGGCGCAAGTGTTTTAATAAAAGCCCAAGTCCAATTGATTTAATGAAGGCCCAAGTGTTTTAATAAAAGCTCAAACTCTATTGGTTTAATGAAAGTCTAATTGTTTTAAGAAATGTTACGTCTAATACACAAGCTTCGGACATGGCTCAATACACAAGTTTTGGACAAGGCCCAATACACAAGCTTCGGACATGGCTCAATACACAAGCTTCGGACATGGCCCAATACACAAACTTCGGACAAGGCCCAATACACAAGCTTCGGACAGGGCCCAATACACAAGACTATGACAGGGCCCGATACACAAGCTTCGGACAGGGCCCGATACACAAGCTTCGGACAGGGCCCGATACACAAGCTTCGGACAGGGTCCGATACACAAGCTTCGGACAGGGCCCAATACACAAGCCTCGGACAAGGCCCAATACACAAGCCTAGGACAAGGCCCAATACATAAGCCTCGGACAGGGTCCAATACACAAGCCTCGGACAAGGACCAATACACAAGCCTCGGACAAGGCCTAATACACAAGCTTCGGACAAGGTCCAATACACAAGCCTACGCCCGGGCCCAATGCACAAGCATAGGACAAAGCCCAATACACAAGCCTTGGACAAGGCCCAATACACAAGCATATGACATGACCCAATACACAAGCCTCGGACAAGGCCCAATACACAAGCATATGACAGGGCCCACTACACAAGCCTTGGACATGGCCCAGTACACAAGTATATGACAGGGCCCAATACACAAGCGTACGCCCAGGCCAAATACACAAAATTAATAAATCTTATAGTTATTGAGTTTCGAACTCTGGATGAGAGACCCTCCCTCCCATAATATTCTCTCGGATGCTCTCTGTGTATAATCATTGACAAAGTCAAATGTTCAAAAATTTATATTCTAATGCAATAAGAATGAACAAATTCCAGTTGGGTCAATGTTATTTCATTTTTCACAGACTCGCATTTGAATAATCTTGTATTGTCTAGAAGACAAGATTGAACCAAAGCCTCAATATCAAGATGTGAAGAACACAATTAAATCTAGTATAAGTTCTCTAGTCATAGATCGGGAGTCTTTGCCATCATGAAGTGTGAAATAATTGATATACTTAGGCGGTCAAGCTGCCAAGAAGAAATGATTGGACCATAAATATTACTTAGCCAAATTAGTGATAGCTACAACTAGAATTTACTTTCATTCTTTAATTACAATTCAGGGCACATCGAGCTCAAAGCATTTACATATGCAATAGATATATTTCTAACTGTATATTAGGATAGAGACATTCACCATTGAGTAAGCATTCAATTAAAAACTATTTGATATTCATCGCAGAAGAAACAATATACCTTTGGAAAGCATTGAAAACCTCCACTAGTGACATTAAACTAAACATGATCAATTAATGCATTTCAAGTTAATGCAAAAACCAAGCCTGGTGGAATACAATTTCCAAGTATAAGCTATATTAAAACCAAACATGATCAAGTTAATAAAAAAGATTTCTTAAATAAAACAGGATCAAGTAATGGAATACAATCTTTGTTCATGAAACCAACAAATCATTTCATATGCTAATTTTACATCAAAACAGCATCCCAAAAGTACCACTGTCAACATGTTATTGCGTAGTGAGGACTTGCCATTTCGGCTACTGTTCCACAACTCCAAGAGGCATACTCTTCAACATTTGAATCTTAGTCAGCGGTCCAACTCTGCTTGAGAACCTCACAGACCTTCCGATTGTATTCTCGCTTGTTCCTATACATCCGAGCAAGTTCTGAGTTGCAAGAGAGTTTGGGTTTGGGTCACACAGAAATTACTGCACAAATCAAAACAGTATAAGCTATATTACAAAATTTAGCATATGACAATATTTTATGAACAACAAAGCAACCAAGTACCTGGATTGAGGTAAGTACTGCAACAACACCATAAATAGGGCTCCACTGATTTTATAGGATGTTCAAGCAAATGCTTCCATCGGCATAGGCTACCAAAAATAAAAGAGCCAAAAGAAGGTGTTTTATCAAATAAACCTAGGCATAGCAAGAGAATCTGTTTTAATCACAATAAAACAATATGTGGAGGTTAATCTTACAATACTGGCTAAATTTTCAACAACTAGGTTAATAAGACCATAAAACAATTTGTTTTGATCACATAATAGGTAGCAAAAGCATCTAATAAGACCATAAAACAATATGTTATTTACAAAGTGTAGCATCTAATATTACAAGTCAACAAACACAGATGAAACATAAATCAGCAAGTTCCAACAACCAGAAAAATCATCATCTTTACAACCTCAATTAGAATAGCTATCGAATAGTACCCTTTAATCAGCTGTCGAATAGCGTCACTCACATTCCCGGCGGTTCCAAAGGATGCGGTTAGGGTTTTCAGGTGACCGGTCTTCTTCGACAGTTCCAAAGGCGACAGTTGCGAAGGCGGAGGCGACATGCTCCATTTCCGGCGGAGGCGACATGCTCCATTCCCAGCGGAGGCGAAGGCGGCGGTTGGCACACTTCTGCAAGTCCGAGCTCACGCGAGACAACCTTCCTAGTTGCTTGGCTACTGGTGGCCAGCGAAGACGATGTTCCATACCAGCGACTATTCTTCGGATCTGGAAATAGCGGCAGAGAAGAGAAACCCTAAATGTCCAATTTTATTTTCATATGCCAATTTCCGATTAGACCTCTTCTATTAACTGATTTCATAATTAAAATTTAATAACAAATTAGTACAGACCTAATTTATATCAAAGATACAAAAAAGGATCTACTCCCTCAATCTTCTCTCTGATAAATGATAATTATGTTTGCATTATTTATTTTGGTGGAAATTCTGTTTGCATTATTAAACTATCGTGTAATAATAATTACGCTATTACATTAAAATTCTAAAAATAATTATTACACTAGGATCGTGTATATAGGTTTTAAAAATAAGTTTTGTTTTATCATTTTTGTCAAATAACTTTTAAAATTTAACCCTTTATAAAGAACCTAGGATAAACGGACACACCTGAAAGGCGGAGTGTCTCGTGCCCTGTCGTGTCGGATACGGAAAAAAGGCAAGACATGACTCTGACACTAAAGTTAAGTTCAATTCTTTTGTATACAATTTTATAACATATTTGTTCAATTCATACTTACTAAAGTTCAGTTCAACTCTTTTGTATACAATTTTGTTATATTATATGTTGTAAATTCTCATCACATTTGTTTGTTATTAATAGAAAACCTTTTGTAAATAGTTGTTGTGTATAATTAAAAAATAATAATTAAAATGTTTATTTTTATTTCAGAATACTTAATTTTTTTGTATTTTAAAAAACAAAAAGAAGAATATTTGATTTTCTTTGAGGAAAATGGAGTAATAGGTCTTATTTTGTTCTAAGAATACTAACTAGGCCTATACTAATTTGTTATTAATTTTTAATTATAAAACAGTTAATAGGAAGGGTATAAACGTAAATTATCATAAAAAGAGTATTTAGGTTTCGTTCTCTGCTGATATTAGTCTTCATCGTCTTCACCGTTTCGTTTACCATCAAATCCCTAAAAGCAAAGAGGGCTTTTGTCGCCCTATCAATGGCGTCAAGGGAAAATTCGTCCTCATCGGCAATTGTTGTCACCATATTCTCCAACGCCTTCTTCAAATCATCCACCTTTGACGCCGGATCTCCAACAACAGCGGTGATGCCGAATTCCAATTGTTTGCGCAGTTTGGAAGAAGCTCTAGGTCCGTACCACAATGCGAATTGTGGTGCAGTAAAACTATGACAACCATGGCGAGACTCGACCCACCAATTGCAGACTACACAGTTATCTCCGTGTTTGATGGATTGTTCATCCTATCGAATGGGATTACATGTGAAGAATTCGTATGGAATCCATCGATTCGAAAAACTCGATTGATTCCCAAGTATCCTAAAGTACCAAAAAGAGCGATTGTTGTCGAATTTGGTCTTGGATTCAGTTCATCCATTAATGATTATAAGTATGTTATTCTGCTTCAAACGAGGGAAAACGGTTTGGAACTTTTTTGCGGTTTACACTCTCAGCACTAATTCCTGGAAGATAATTGAGTTTGAAATCAATGGATGTCGGCCTATATATATTTCCTGCTTCAAGGCAGCAAATTTGTAATTGTTGGGGGTGTTATGTATGCCATAAATGGATGTGGAAACATGGATGTGGTTTTATTTGATTGTGACAGTGACAAATTTGGTTCTTTTTGTTTACCCGATTGTTTTAAGCACGGGCTTCCGTTGCTTACTTTGTGTAACAGAGGAGGGTCATTAGCCTTGGTTCAACTTTTCCATGTCATGGGACGCATATGGATTCGGCAAACAACCAGTTGGGCTAAATGTTTTAGCTTTACTTTCACCTCTCCTCCTGATTGTCATCCCATCTATTCACCTTATAGGTGGATCTTGCACCTCAACACAAATGATGAACTGCTTGTGTAACTCGAATTGGCTTGGACTTGTATAATTTTGACCTTTTGTAAACGAAAGTGTGTATTTGAAGCTTAAACTTGTGTAACATGACCTTGTGTAAATGACATATTTTTGTAAACGACGGAAGTGTGTATTTGAAATTGTGTATCAATATTGTGTATTAACATTCGGCTTGTGTATTGGGCCCGAACGTAGGCTTGTGTATTGGGCCCGAGCGTAGGCTTGTGTATTGGGCTCGAGCGTAGGCTTGTGTATTGGGTCCGAGCGTAGGCTTGTGTATTCGGTTTTAAGTATAACATTACAAAAAAAATAATGGAATACACAATTTCAACTAGTCCAATTGGTATAAGGGTGGGAGGAGGGTCTCTCATCCAGAGTTTGAACCAAATAACTATAAGATTTATTAATATTTTGTATTGGGCCCTAACGTAGGCTTGTGTATTGGGCCCTAACGTAGGCTTGTGTATTGGTCCCGAACGTAGGCTTGTGTCTTGGGCCCGAGCGTAGGCCTGTGTATTGGGCCCGAGCGTAGGCTTTTGTATTGGGCCCGAGCGTAGGCTTGTGTATTGGACCCGAGCGTAGACTTGTGTATCGGGCCCTGTCCGAAGCTTGTGTATCAGGCCCTGTCCGAAGCTTGTGTATTGGGCCCTGTCCAAAGCTTATGTATTGAACGTAACCTTTATTAAAACAATTGGGCTTTCATTAAACCAATTGGGTTTGGACTTCTATTAAAACACTTGGGCCTTCATTAAATCAATTGGACTTGAGCCTTTATTAAAACACTTGACCCTTCATTAAAACAACTGGGCTTGGGCTTTCATTAAACCAATTAGGGCTTGGGCTTAAGTAATTTCATATTACTAATTTGCCGTTTCATTTAATCTTTAAAGATAAGTAAATGAGGCCTAATTAGTCCATTGATATGAAAAAGAGCCTACTTAGTGCTCATTTATACAAAAGGGCCTACTCTTCCATTTAACCCATTTTCTTTTCATCCAAAATCTTATTTTCTATTAATATTTAAGTTATTGATTTAATTAGAGTTTATATTCTTCTTCTTCTTTTTTTCTCAAATTTTTTTTATTTTTCGGCGTATAAATCTTAGTATCTTATTTGAATTATTGTCTTAGTGATATACTACAAAAAAGAAGAAGATTTTTTTAAAAAATAATATATAAAATTTCTTTTATAAATAGTTACAAGTCTCACAAATGTGTATTTTGTTTTTGAAAATAACATATTTTCTTCTATTATAAACTATAAGAGAAGAATATCTTATTTCCTTTTTGTACAACAATTTTACAAGGAACTCAAATTTTTATGGTCTTGTAATACGGAATTAAAAAAATCTATACACATTTAACTATATAAATCGGTTTCGTTGAGATTTGATCGATTTATTGGGACAATAAACAAGGGCATGTGATTTTCTTTCATATTCGAGTTCAATCTTCTCACTCGAATTGTATGCTTCTCTTGTATATTTCGAATTTATAAGTTTGTGCACTTCTTTGTAGTAATATTGTGGATTTCTAATTATCCTCTATTTCGAATTTATAACAACTGGATTTCTAATATGAAATATTACGGCTAGGACCTAACAATGGGTTATGTCCCGACCCTAGCTTGACAACAATCTCATTGGATCTTTCAACAATGCATAAAATACAAACTAAATCAAATAGAAAACATATGGAATTAGTAATGTCGTGAATGCGTGGCACGCAACAACCTCATTGACAAAATAATAACATCCTAATATAATGTTAGTCTTACTATATGAATGCAATTTCGGGAACACAACACAATCCTAGTAAGTACGCGGATTCAGTTGACCACCCACTTTGGATAACTCTGCCCCTCCTTAACCTACAAGAACATGCTTACACATAAAATCTCATTATTAATTTTATTTAGGATTTCAACTTATTGTGTGGTACGAAGGTCTCCTAACCCTTGCATATGTCCCCGTATACCAACGAGAACGAATCTCATGTATCTTGTCGTATACATGTATGGGTTGGTCGTAGAGAACCTCCCCACCCCCATGTTAGAGCGGGGAAGTAATGCCACAACTCGTTATACATACACTTGGACCTCATGATACCGTAACATCGTCTTATTCAAATTGTTACTAATAAATCACAAAACACACATCACTACCATAACACAAGCCAATGCGAGGAAAGTTAGCTATGTAAGTCCATAAGACTTATTTGAATCAATCGCAACTCGACTACCACAACATCATGATCTACTCACGTATATGACCTCAAATACATGGTCAAATCGGTAAACACATCTCACTAACAAGCTATTATCTCCGTGGAAGTCCTAACAGGACTTCTATAGCAAGAATGAACCAGCTAAAATTATTTGCAAGACTAGCCCGGACTTTTTGATAAACTACAACTTTTCTCGAAAATGGCCCAAAGCTAGCCAAGAGATCCTTTTAAGACTTGGTCGTATTGTAAATCTTGTACAATATTAATGGATCAATCAGACAATTTTTAATATAACACTTGTACGGTAAGTCTTCATGTATCTACATATGAACTATGGCTTTGAGGTAGACATATGTGGTGTCAAACACCAACACATGCCCATCTTTTTTCAAAAACTTGGCCAAGTTCACCGTGGTCACGATAAAAGTCATCTTTGCCGTCAGGTCTTGAAGCTAGTTTCATCAAACTTGCTCGGTACCAAACCTATGTTGAGAGCGCTATGTACCTACACCTATAGGAATAGGCGGGTGGTTGGCCATAGTAGCAGATCTACTCCTCGTTACCCGTTGAGGAAAAATGGATGGTTTTACGAAGATCATAATCTCAGGATACAACTACAAATTTATTATAGTTTGCATGGAAAAAAAAACTATAACCAACGAGAATCACTATGTCGTATTCTCAGATGCGGGGAAAAGAAAGAAGAGTGGAAGAAGGATTGCTTTTGTATTTTTCGGTTGTGTAAAATGAGGAGTAGTC
Organism: Fagopyrum tataricum; assembly: GCA_002319775.1. Taxonomy (NCBI): domain Eukaryota; kingdom Viridiplantae; phylum Streptophyta; class Magnoliopsida; order Caryophyllales; family Polygonaceae; genus Fagopyrum; species Fagopyrum tataricum. The sequence goes on from NCTC01003557.1 coordinate 26,685, forward strand.
AACTCTGTTGGATGGATAAACTTAACAAATTTGCTGATCATGTAGAGTGGACTGACCGGTCCAAACTATAACATTGGGTGACCAACCCAATATTGGCACGAAGCCTGTCCACAAAATTGGCACGAAGCCTGAAGCCATCTACCACTAGCTTGCGACCCTCGATGCGCGCGATGCTCATGCCCGTGTGGTCCAAAGGAACTAGCCACTAGGATGTCTCTCCGTATACATGCAAACATAATATATGCCTTGATATCTATATTATATTGCATAGTCTCCTAGTTATCAATGTCGATATTAAATTTTCCAATATTTCATCCAAATGCATGTGTATTAAATATATCTATCTTTAGACCCCATTTATCATTCATAAGAAAATCATATAATACATATGAGTACAATGCGATGAAGTACTCGAATACACAAAGTCAACACTTTTATTTTTCGGTATTGATTATAACCCGGGTCCATCGAAAAAGTGCCCAAAAATACACCGGCAACATTACATTAAATGAGTTCCAACAAATCCAACCATATTTTATTGAACCTTTGATTAAACCAATCGAGATCTTCCCAGTCGTAGTTGCATAAAGGTTATGAAATGTTACTAAAATAGCCAGAATTTACGTGCAAGGAAGCCAACAAGCTCGTGAATCCGACAAAAACAATCAACTGAGCTCAAACTCGACGAACCAACGACGTGGCTCGATGGACTCACTGTGGTTTGCGTGGGCCGACTCGGACTCGACGATGGATTTTTAACATCGAGGTGTCAAACGCGTAGCTTGTTAATTAATGTACTCGGACTCGACGATTTCAATTAGTAACCTGTAATTGTCAATTATTCTAACAAAACAAAATATTAATTTTCAGTTTCTCGGGTCGAACTTCAATTTCGGTGGACAGTCCTAGCTGGCAGGGACGAGGTGAGTGGGACGCTGATTAGACGAAACGACGTCGCTTAAAAGAAAGCGGGGGTGCACGAAATCGAAAGCCCTAAATTTTAGAACCCGCTTCTTCTTCTGAAGACTGAAATCTCGCTGCTAGTCTGTGTGCCTTTTCTCAGGGTTTGATTTCCGGCTGCCATCGCCACCACTTTGCCGTCCATTTCCAACCGTATTCTGCAAAGATGAAGCTCGTCAGGTTCGGCCTTTCTCTCTTTCTCTCTTTCTCTGTTCTTCATAACTTTTTTCAAATTTCGTTCACTTTGCGCTCTTAAACTTCTCTTTCGAACGGTGGATGAACAGATTTTTGATGAAGCTGAACAACGAAACTGTTTCAATCGAGCTCAAGAATGGCACCATTGTCCATGGGACAATAACAGGTTCTCCTTGCCTCCACCTTTTCTACGCGTCTCTGAAAATCTGTCAATTTCTTAAAACAAAATGACCTAGGGTTTCTTTTTCTTCTTTTTGCTTGAAATTGAAATTAGGCCCCCTAGCATTCTCGTGCGGAGTAACCAGGATTAGATATGGTTTCAGTACCCTGAATTTTCATCTTGGCTGAGTAATTACACTTGCTTTCTATACTATTTTTCGTTACTTGTCAAATTGTGCTCAGAAGTATTAAAGGTTATACATGTTTTTGTTTATGGTGTTTTTGCTGAGTAATGAGTCCTAGTAAGGGCTAGAATGTAATTGTAAATGCGTCTCTGAAAGTTTTTGTTTCCCAATTGCTAGCTGTCTACTTTGATGGAACAACGAATGAGTAGTTTTGAACTGATTTTTCGGTTCTTCTTGAGACCATATAATGATATTTGTTGAACATATAGTGTGGAGCTTGTCTTTGGTGATTTAATATAGCAATGACACACTCTCTGATTGTTTGTGATAAAGAAAATGCAGTAAACTTTCGTTCTCCAATCGATTCATTGCAATGCCGTAAATAGGTTATTTAGTGGTCTCAAATATGAGAAAGCCTTTGTTTGTTGGTTTATTGCTTGCTTGTTCCTTATTCTGAGGTTGTATGCATGACTACACTAATACAAATTGTCAATTACCGTTGAATGTGTTTTGTTGCAATTTTTTGGCTGATCACGGTTCCTATAACATTTGTAACTGCAATCAATCTGACCTTGGAAATATGTGGCACTTGTAGGCTGTCAAAGAGTTGATAACCGTCATTTATTGTTTGATACAAAATGAATATTCTCAATGTTGATCTCCCGACAGTCCCTTATCTTAGAAGCTCAATATTTTGCACTTTGATGACAGGTGTGGATATAAGCATGAACACTCATTTAAAGACTGTGAAGCTTACACTCAAGGGGAAAAACCCAGTTACTCTAGATCACCTTAGTGTAAGGGGAAACAATATCCGTTATTATATCCTACCTGATAGCTTAAATCTCGAGACTTTACTAGTTGAAGAAACACCTAGAGTTAAGCCTAAGAAGCCCACTGCAGGTATGACTTACTATCCCTTCTTTCAGACCCAAAAACAAACTTACTGTCTTCTTTCGTTGATTTCGTATCACGTTGGTCAATGTGCTATATTTGTGACAGGGAGGGCAGTGGGTCGTGGTAGGGGACGCGGACGTGGGCGTGGGCGTGGTGGAAGAGGAGGCCGCTAATTTATTGGGGCCGGGTGACGAGTTTCAGAGATGTATAAACAAGGTTGTATTACCAGGTCTTGAAATCATTTCACCAGATCCTTGTTTCATCAGGATAACTTTGTGCTTAAGTTTTAGCTTAATAGTTGTGCTTATCAAGTTATCATGCTATTATTGTCTTGTGTTTTGAGCTACATCTTATCAGCTAATCTCCATTTTATTTTGACATTGGAACTTATTATCTTTGATGGGAATTGAAATGTTTGTTCAGCATGAAAGCTAAAATTTCATTTTTATTATGATAAATAAAGTGAACTAAACTCGTGGGCTAATTCGTTGGTCATGAGAAGCCTGTTTGCAAACCGGCATGACCAAATAAATATATATTCCAGGCCCATTTGTGATGAAATGATATATAATTAAAATTTCTGTACCAAACACATAAAAGATGAAGACATGGTGATACCGTTTGGTGATACAAAATAATGAAATATGCCGACCAGGACGGATTTCTTCTACATCTTTGTGTAGGAATGGAATGTACTTAAATTTTTGTAAGAAAATGAATATTAGTAAAATGAAAATGATTATGAAAGAAGGGATAGTAAGTCATATTTCATTATTTTGGAACGAACCTATATAAATATTTGTTCAAATGAAAATGAAAATGAATAGGAAACCTGGCGGAGGCAAGAATGGAGGTATCTCGTATCCTGCCGGTGACGAACTTGCAGTGGATAGAGAAGGCGACAACAAGGGGTTTTTGGGCACCCGCAACCGCTTCATCGGGATCTAAAAACCCAAACTGGCGGCATTGACAAAAGCAAGAGATTAGGAAACCCTAAATGGCGATTGAGGGTGATTTTACATGGTTTTTATTTCCAATTTAATTTTATATCCCTTTCATTAATTAATTTTAAAATTAGAAATAAAAACCATGTAAAATCACCCTCAATCGCCATTTAGGGTTTCCTAATCTCTTGCTTTTGTCAATGCCGCCAGTTTGGGTTTTCAGATCCCGATGAAGCGGTTGCGGGTGCCCAAAAACCCCTTGTTGTCGCCTTCTCTATCCACTGCAAGTTCGTCACCGGCAGGATACGAGATACCTCCATTCTTGCCTCCGCCAGGTCCTCGCCATTGAATCTCCTTCCGTGTTAGTCACCGGAGAGGAAGGCAAACGAGACACGAGCCGACTTCTTTGTTCGTCTAGTGTTGGAGCTGGAAACCAGCCGGCATCTCTATCCATCCATCGCGTTGGTTTCCTCTATGCTTGACCTATAAGAAGAAGAACATCCATGGATATTTTGTTTCATGCTTAACCTACAAAGTAAATTAGATTTACATTTAATTACAAATTTTATATATAATTTTGATAAATTATCAAATTTGTCTCAAAATTTTAATTAATTAGAGAAAAAACCCAACTTTTGAGATTTGTAATTTGGATAATTAGAAATGTGGTTGACTTTGTGTATTATGATTGTGTATTAAGATTGTGCAATTGAAATTCGATACTAGATATTACCTTACAAAAAATAATAACAAGATACCCAAGTTCAATTTGTACAAACTAGTAAACTGGTGGGAGGATGGGCCTATCATCTAGAGATTGAAACCCACTAAGAACAAGATTAGTATTGTTCATCTTGTGTAAAGGACGGTCATCGACCTTGTGTAACTCGATTTGGGACTTGGCCGGACTTTTATAACACGATTGTGTCTTGGGTTCCTGTAACTCGACTGGTCCTTGGACTTGTGTGGTTTGGTTAGGCCTTGGGCTCTATAAATTAAAATTACCAAATAGCTCTTTGAATTAATTTTTATAAAAAAATAAGAGACCAACTTAACCAAAACAACCATTCCAAAATTTATGCACCATATACCCATTACTATAATAGAAAATAAATTGTTGACGTGACGAGTAAGAATTGAGTATTAAGGTCAAATTTTCATATATTACTAAAGTTTTATTTTTTAAATTACTTAAATCTTAATTTCCATATTTATTTAACAAATTAGATCAAGTAATATACATTTTCACGTCATATTGTTAAAAAATATACCCAACAAATCCGTAAAACATAATAAATCTTTTCTTAAAATTATTTTAAAAAATCATTTTGTTATCCACAATTTTTTAATTTGGCCATATTTTCGTGAATTTTGCTATTCACATCAGTGATCAAGTAAGACCGATAATTTGAGAGCTTGTATAGATAAATAGAAGGTTCGAAGGTAAAACAAATTATACATTTCTTGGCATATTGATTAAGATTAAATATAATATTTATTTATATCTGGTTAATATTTGGTACGTGGGTCACCGATCAACAGGGACGTGGGCCATCGACCAACTGATATTGGGTCATTCACCCATTGATTTCACTTTTTATTTTTTAATCCCATTTTACTTAAATCCTTGGTTCCTAATTTGTGTTTTACCAAATGCGGCCTAAAAACATCTACATACTACTATTAAAGCCAAAACAATCTGTCACTTCCTCACTACATTTTGGGACATGTCATTTTCTCAAAATTTCGATTTTCAATAAAATTCCATATGTCATGTAAAAACCGGAAAGTTTCTAATTTTTGAGAAACCGACTCGAGTGACCGGGTGAAGGGAAACGAACCAAACCGCAACGAATTGACATAGCAAACCGGACCGATCTTCTTTTATTCCCATTTATTTTTTTTTATCTATTTGGACCGGCTATGAAAAGAACCGGACCAAAATCCCCTCTCCCTGTTGACCAACGTAAAATCAGAGCCATACCGGCCCAACATGGCCTTTCCCCTAACACCATCCCTTCCGCAGCCCAATTCTCTCCATCTCACATCTGGCCCAATACCTTGTTTCTTTAGGAGTAGCCCTCAGACCCATGAGCCGGCTTACTCCCACAGCCAAGCACGCCAAGCGACACCGGTTTTCCTCTTCTTCCTCGTCAAGGCGTTACAACAACATTTATGATGGACGTTGAAGATGGAGGCATTGAAGACGTTGATTACGGGCAACAGTGATGACCGACAGACGTTGAAGACCACAAGGAGTTAGAGAACGAACCGGACGCCACTAACTCTCACCTCCTGTAACACCCCGAATTCTGGGAATCCGGAGCGTTACTGGCTAGGACCTCACAATGGGTCCTTGCCTTAGTTTGACAACAATTTTACAACGGACCTTGCAACAAGGCACAAATATTAAAACGGTAAATCTTTAAATAAAGTACTCAAAGTAATAAGACGTGACCAACATAACACAACCAATCTCTAGGACGAGTGAGTCTAACAGTAAAAGCCAACTAAGGAAATAAATAACAAAAATAGATAACCGAACACCCGATCCTAGTACGGAAACCCTGGCTGGCCACTTCACTCCCGATCTCTCGGTAGAGATCTAACCTGCATCATCTAACAACACGGTATAAACCGTTAGCCATAATTCTAATACTAAAGTGTCACTAGAGCACAAACACACACAAGGGTATATACCATAAATCACTCAGCATGCACACACAGATCCCGGTTTATTATCTTTTCATTACGTGACTTGATCCAGTCTAATTTCCATCTTATTTTGTAACACAGGAGTCTCCCGACTCCTGCCCCCGTCCCCGTAAACCAGTAGGGCTGGTGTATGTACCTCTTCCCGTATACCTACTGGACTGGTCGCGGGGCAATCCTCCGACACCATCGGCCCGGACCGACGGTTACGACACGTTATCATACACTTGTGCCTTACTTAATAACAAAATACCGTGATCTAATCCGTTCATTTTATTTCTCATAATATAACACACACCACTCAAATGCACACTCAGTATAAAACGGTAACTAAGTGAGTCCTACGAACTCACCTTATCGTTACTGGTCTCAAAGTCTCGCGATCTTGCCAGCTAAAGATCCGATTATCTTGTTCCATAATTATCATCCTTTAGAACGCGTTCACCCTTTAATATTGTTCGAATTATCAGTCTAATCAATCAGGGTATGATATCTAGTATCGATACCCTGACGTTTTTCTACGACTTAGATTCACGGACCTATACATCCATTTCAAGTTCTCATATCATCAACACCATCCTTTTTATAATCTTACTAACTCGGAAACTCGTATTTCATCTATGTTATCGATCCACATACTATTCATAGTTCTCCTTCCGCTTCTACCGACATAACGATTTATGATCTGTTTCCATTCTAATATTCATATCATTTCAAACTAATTCCGCAATATCATTCCGTTTCCACTAGTTCAACTTACTAGTAATACAAACCCAAACATTTGAATGATTGAAATACTTATAAAATTAATTATAATCATCATGACCCCAAATTAGCGAAAATAAAATTAGTTAACGAGTTTGAGCGTTTCGATTCTAACCGGAAACGAATTAGAAGAAGTGTAACCGGTAGAAGGTGATATTGGGAGGTCGGGTTCACTTCACGTGGGCAGCACAACCAACGACCCATCACTCTTGTACTCCCTTATGTCCCGGGTTCTATACCTGTTAAGGTAAACAGAGATATAACGTCACAACCCCAAGGGAAAGATAGGGTCTTGAATCACACCCGGTAGGAAGTAAGAAAAGGACTGTCACCTAGCAGTTCCTGTTGAAGCCATGGTCGAAGATGTCGTCGACAATTGACGTTGCAAAGGTGGGGACCCCGAAGGCTGTAGTCCGAACCTTGTCCACGCTTACCTTCCCATTCTGTCAAAGCCCCAGCTCCGTCCTCAAGCAACCTCCATAGTGTATCTCCTCAACTTCCGTTCCCTGAATTAACAGCTTCTGTCGCGCCCGTCCGTGACACTCCCACGCTTCTTGATGAACCGGTGGGGTGACACTCTCTCGGGTTTCGATCGGTCGTGAGATCAGTGGTATCCGCAACCATCGGGGAGGAAGTGTGGTTACAGGGAAGGGGATCCGAGATTGAAGACGGTTAGGTTCTGCAGTTCCCGGGATCGTGGACAGCAGCGGTGGTCGAGGTCGGTTAGGGATGGCCCTCTAGCGGCCGGAAATTGTGTACAGAGGGTTACGGATCTGTGTGGAGCGGCTAGCAGGGAGCAGGCTGAGAATGAGTGCAAAGGAGAGGTAGCGGTTGTTTCGAGTCAGAGTCGAGTCTCAGGAGGGTTGTGGATATCGTCGGTCTTCAAGGCACCTTCAACGCTCGCATTCAACCCGCCATTAATTCCGTGTAACGGCCATTGACGAAGCGTGGAGAAGTCGTATGGTGGAGACGAAGGGGACGCTCACTGCCAGATCCCTCGAATGGTTCTGGATCGCGTGAAGAGGAGGCCCGGTCCAAGGAGAGAAGGATTGCTGAATGGTCCCATTATATCAAACAATGGTGAAAGGCCCAGTAAGGCAGGTGGTGGCCAGAGATAGCTGATAGGCAAGAGAGAGCGGTCTAGGATTAAATCATTTAGGAAAATAAGGAGTTCACATCGGTTGGCTTATTTATTCGACTGGTTCAGCTCGCTAAATTATTTCTTCGGTTTTACCTCGGGTTCTCGGATTAAAATTAAAGTAATAATGAATTAATTAAAAAATTTTCCCTTAACCTATCCGAGGACGTTATTTAAAAGTTCTCGGTTATTACACCTCCTCTTCAACTTGAACCGGCGACCTCTTACTTCCTCCTTGTGCCAACTTCTTTGCGTTTTGTAGGAATCGAACTTGAGACCTCTTTACTCTCTTGTTCCATCCAGCAATTTTCCCGGATATTTCACATTCGATTAGTGGACTTTGGGAACGTCTTTAGGTATTCTAGTCCTATATTTTTATCGTTAAGATTGTTATATTTTGGATAATGATTAATTAGTGGATTATATTAGAGGATTAATTCGATACTAAGGATAACATGGAATGTTACGAGGCTGTGAGGTTAAGGCCGATATAGAGTTGATGATTTTAGAATATGATTAAGGTGAGAAGTGGATATATGTGTGAAATGATGGAATTTTGCGAACTTGATGAATGGATATCTAGGCGTATTGCACCATAGGACTTAAGAAAAATATTGGTAGAGATGCAAGATGTCTTTTCCTTGAAGTTACGAGATAGTAGAACAAGTATTCTTAAACATTGTTTCTCTTGATCAGGATTGTGAGGTCATCTGCTTGCGGACCGAGTTTAACGATACTAAGATCTCGGATAAGATAAGGTGAGTTCCTTGGACTTATTTAGCCAACTTTGAAAGTTTTGATTTTTCAAAGCAAATTTTCCTATGTGTCACTTTCTCACAACATTTTGCCACATGTCATTTTCTCAAAATTTTGATTTTTCAGTAAAATTCCATGTGTCATGTAATAACCGGAAATTTTCTAATTTCCAAAAAACCGGCTCGGGTGACCGGGTGAAGGGAACCGAACCAAACCGCAACGAGTTGACATAGCAAACCGGACCGATCTTCTTTTATTCCCATTTATTTTATTATCTATCTAGAATGGCCATGATAAGAACCGGCCCAAAATCCCCTCTCCTTGCTGACCAACGTAAAACCAGAGCCAAACCGGCCTAGCATGGCCTTTCCCTCAGCGCCATCCCTTCCGCCGGCCCAACTCTCTTCATCTCCCATATGGCTCAATGCCTTCTTTTTTTGGGAGCAGTCTTCAGGCCCATGATGTAAGAGCCCTATCCTTTCAGACCGAGTTTGGACTTTAGCCGAGTTTAGCTTTGGCCGAGATTGGCCTAGCCGCACCCGTGGGCACCAGGTGCCGCCCCTGCGGGTATCCACCCCTGCGGCTCAGGAGACCGTGCCTACGGATTCTGGCGGCTGCAGCCGGCTTTGTTGACTTCGTTGACCCATGCTTTACCTTTGCTTATGTCTTTCCTTGCTTTTGGTTGATCAAGGGTTTCCATCCTCACTCCTTTCTTCAGCTTCCCACGTTCTTCTTGCTTCTCCCTTGCTTCACCTTGATCTTGTCTTGGTTTCCTTTGGTTTGGAAGAGAGTTGTTGTACTTTGTGGCTGATGATGATGCTAGTGTGTGTGTTGCTGAGCTTGAAAGCCAGCTTTGGTGTGTGTTGATCCTCCCTGCAGCCTAGGATCTTCAGTAGTGGTGAGTTCTTGCTTCTTCTCCTTCTCTTCTTCTTTGATTCAATCTTTCTAGCTTAGGATTAGATGTATGCTAAGGGTATTGATGTTAGTATGTGTATGGACATGTTTGTGTGTGGATTTGGAAGAGAAAAGGGAGGGATTTGATCACGGGAAGAGCCGAGGAGAAACTGCGGAATCGCCCTCTGCAGTGTTGCCGCCCCCACGGCCAGAAGTCACCGCCCCTGCGGACCTTGTGCCGTAGCGCCCGCGCCGTGCCTGCGTTGCCAACGACCCTTGTCACTGCCCCCGCGGCTGAGTGCCACCGCGCCCGCGGTTTCCTGCGTTCCGCCCCTGTGTCCCTTGATCACGCAGGTGCGTCTTATCCCGGGACTACCCATAGTTGGGTAGCTCGTTTCCTGTCCTAGTATGAGGGAACTAGTATTATGCTAAGTATCGGTTTATGATGAGTATGATATAGATATGCCGGTTACGGCTTTGAGGTTACAAGTTGGATATGATCCTTATGGATCCCTTGGGTCTAGGTGTGACACCTTTATGTGATAGGAGTTTGATATATATATATATGTATGCCTTGTATAGGCCGTGTTGTCCTCCAGTTTGGAGTGGACCTGAGTGAGAATTGATCATAGTTGGGATTACTTCCGAGATTGAGGTAAGTCCATAGGACTTACTTAGCTGTCATCTCTATATTGGATGTTACATGAGTGGTGCGTGTTTATGCTTTGTAGCATGTGATATGGTTCCTTACCGACTTATATTATATTGACTGCCATTTTAGTGGCCGTGATAACCTTTTCCTTTCATCCCGTCGTGGAGTCTGGGAGGTTCTCTGTAGTCATGCCATATCTGGTATACGGGAAGGACCCTCACCACTCCCATAGGGTACACGGGAGGTGTGCTGATACTACTCCAACTGGATATTGTACTCAGAGGCGAGGATTATATTCCTCGTGTCACCTATCTTCATATAAATCTATTTATACGATTGAGTGATTCGACTTATTAAAGATAATAAACCGGGTAAATGTTTGATATCATGCTGAAGTGTTTATTATTCTTGATATGTGATTGTGCTTATGTTCATGCTATATATGTGTATGGTTAGCTAACGGTTTAATAACGTGTTGTAGATCTCTCGCAGGTTAGGAGAACTGCGGAGTGATCCAGAGAGGGTGATCTGTTGAGTGATCCAGAGAGGGAGAATTGCGGAGTGGGATTTTGGGTTATTCATATTGTACGGATTTCTTTTTTGATTGTACTCAACAGTGTTGTATAAACCTTTTGATACTTTTATATCAGTTTCATGTTTTATATTTAATCTGTTGGTGTCTTGTTGTAAGATTCAGCGAAATTGTTGTCAGGCTAGGGTCAGGATCCATTGTGAGATCCTAACCCAGTAGCACTTCGAGTCCTACGGATTCGGGGTGTTACACATGAGCCGGCTTACTCCCACGGCCAACCACGCCAGGCGACCCCACTTTTCCTCTTCTTCCTCGTCAAGGCGTTATAGCGGCATTTTTGATGGAAATTGAAGTTGGTGGCATTGAAGACGGGAAATAGTGATGACCGACAAACGTTGAAGACCACAATGAGTTAGAGAACGAACCTGACGCCATTAACTCTTGTCTCTCTTGTTCCAACCTGAATTTTTTCCCGGATAGTTCACATTCAATTAGTCGACTTTAGGAACATCTTTAGGTATTCTAATCCTATATTTTTATTGATAAGATTGTTATATTTTGGATAATGATTAATTAGTGGATTATATTATAGGATTAGTTCGATACTAGGGATAGCATGGAATGTTACGAGGCAGCGATGTTAAGTCCGATATAGAGTTGAGGATTTTAGAATGTGATTAAGGTGAGAAATGGATATATGTTTTAAATGATGGAATTATGCAGACTTGATGAATGGCTATCTAGACTTATTGCACCGTAGGACTTAAAGATAAATATTGGTAGAGATGCAAGATGTCTTATCCTTGTTGTTACGAGATAGTAGAACAAGTATTCTTGATCAGGATAGTGAGGTCATCAGCTTGCGAACCGATATTAACGATACTAGGATCTCGGATAAGATAACGTGAGTTCTTTGGACTTACTTAGCTAACTTTGAAAATTTTAATTTTTCAAAGCAAATTTTCCTATGTGTCACTTCCTCACAACATTTGTCCACATGTCATTTTCTCAAAATTTTGATTTTTAATAAAATTTCACGTGTCATGTAATAACCGGAAATTTTCTAATTCCCGAAAAACCAACTCTAGTGACCGGGTGAAGGGAACCGAACCAAACCGCAACGAGTTGACATAGACGACAGAACCGATCTTCTTTTATTCCAATTTATTTTATTATCTATCTTGACCGACCATGAAAAGAACCATCCAAAATCCCTTCTCCTTGTTGACCAACGTAAAATCGGAGCCAAACCAGCCCAACATGACCTTTCCCCAACGCTATCCCTTCTGTCGACCCAACTCTGTCCATCTCCCATATGGCCCAATGCCTTCTTTCTTTGGGAGCAGTCCTCAGGCCCATGAGTCGGCTTAGTCCCATGACCAAACACGCTAATCGACGCCAGTTTTCCTCTTCTTCCTCGTCAAGGTGTTACAACATTATTTTTATGGACGTTGAAGATGGCGGCATTGAAGACATTGAAGACAGGCAACAGGGATGACCAACAAACATTGAAGACCACAAGGAGTTAGAGAATGAACCGGATGCCATTAACTCTTACCTCCTCTTCAACTCTAACTGGCGACCTCTTACTTCTTCCTTCTGTCAACTTCTTTGCGTTTTGTGGGAACCGAACTTGAGACCTCTTGTCTCTCTTTTTCCAGTCTACAATTTTCCCGGATAATTCACATTTAATTAGTCGACTTTGGCAACGCCTTTAGTTATTCTAATCCTATATTTTTATCGTTAAGATTGTTATATTTTGGATAACGATTAATTAATGGATTATATCAGAGGATTAGTTCGATACTAAGAATAGCATGGAATGTTACGAGGCCGCGAGATTAAGGCCGATATAGAGTTGAGGATTTTAGAATGTGATTAAGGTGAGAAGTGGATATATGTGTGAAATGATGGAATTATGCGGACTTGATGAATGTATATCTAGGCTTATTGCACCGTAGGACTTATAAATAAATATTGGTATAGATGCAAGATGTCTTATCCTTGAAGTTACGAGGTAGAAGAACAAGTATTCTTAGACGTTGTTTCTCTTGATCAAGATTGTGAGTTCATCTACTCCCGGACCGATATTAACGATACTAGGATCTCGGATAAGATAAGGTGAGTTCATTGGACTTACTTAGCTAACTTTGAAAATGTCATGTATATGCTCAAGGTGTTGTGTGCATTGGTTGAATTAAAAGTAAAACTTGAGTAGATCACTTCACTTTTGAATTAGTCCCAAGTATATGTATAATTGATTGTGGCATCTTTGCCCAGCGTTGAACCGCTTCTAAGAGGCTCCCTACGACTTGTCCATTCAGAGTATACGGAGAGATGCATAGAACCAATCTTGTTGGTATACGGGGACGGGGGCGAAAGTTGGAGGATCTTCGTGCCACACAATTAAGTTGAACCAAAAATTTGAAATCACTTAAGTAAAGATAGTAATCGGGACATTGTATGAGCATGTTGACATGTTTACATTTTTGTCTTGTGTGTGTTTGTGCCTCTAGTATTATCTTGATATTAGAATTGTTAGCTATCGGTTTATACCGTGTTGATAGACCTTGCAGGTTAGGTGACTGCCGAATGGTCCAGAGCGGTATGATCATCCTTGTTTCCGTACTAGTATTAGGCTTGGATTTTCCTTTTATATCGTGATAAGACTTATTTACATTTCTTTGGATTCTATCACTTGTTATGCATGACTGACGAACATAATTCTTATTTGATAAAAGCTTGATTATGGATTTTATTCGGTTTATTATTTGTGCCTTGTTGTAAGGTATAATGATCAGGGGCAGAGCCAGGGCTGGGCTTGACTATGCAGTCGCCCACCCCGACCCAAAAATAAAGTCTTTTGGTCCATAAATTTCCGAATTGCAGAAAGAATAAATAAAAGGAAAACTTGTTATGTTGCCTAGCCTAATTTATTATATACAAAGTAAAAGTACTTTTTGTCCTCGTCATTTGAGCAAGTCTGACCCATTACTCAGAGTTTGCAGACAAAACAGTAGTTTTAGTAGCTTTTTTTTAAGGGAGTAGCATTAATAGCCTGACCTATTACTCAGAGTTTGCAGACAAACAACCGTAACAAAATCCGAGGGTCACCACTCAATTAGTTTTTTTTTTTCTTGAATTAACTTTTAAGTTTCTAAAATTAGGAAACAATTATCATTAAAATTAATAAAAATCCATTGATGAAATTACAAAGCAAAAATTCCTCATTTTATTGTTCCGATATTTTTACTTTTCAATCGAATGTACTATAAAATAAATAATTGAATATGATAAGGTAAAATATAACCGAAGAAAATTATTAATTTATTTATATTTTTAAATTTTAAATGTCGCCCACCCTTATAAAATTCCTGGCTCCGCCCCTGCTAATGATATTGTTGTCAAACTAAGGTTGGGACCCATTGTGAAGTCCTAGCCCGTGACATCCCGAGTTCCTAGAATTTGGGGTGTTACAACATGGTATTAGAGCTCTAGGTTGGCAACAATGGCACTCGTAATATTCTAAATGGCCGAATAAATAAATAGAACCCTATAAGGGGTCTAGATTTTAAAATGAATTTCAATTTCAAATTTCATGCATAATCGGGATGGGTTGGTCAGTAAGGAAACCACCACTCCCCTCCGCCGACCTCAGCAATGTAGTAAGTTATTTATGTTAATTTCTTAGAAGTAATATTATGCTAATCATAGTCGCATGTCTTATACAGATGACGTGTAATAGGATAGTACCGGTTACGGATAGAGGTCGAGGTCGTCCACATCTTCATCCCTCCGGATGTGTTAGGGGTGGTAGGAAACCAACAGTTAGGGGACCGGGTCGCAGAGGTAGACCCCAGTTGCGAGAGGCCGAGGGCGAGCGGTTCTGGATGCAACTCTTGTTGAAGAACTTGTAGCCGATGTTGAGGAAGAGAGACTGCTCAGAGTGCGGCCGCAGAGGCCAAGAGGGATGCCATTGTGTTCTCTGGATATCCCATGGCACACTCTGCAGATTCAGGCCGCGTCTCGATGAGCGCGTTGGAGTTTAGAGAGTATCTTCGACAGGTGGCCGAGGCGGCCAAAAGAGGCATTCGGGCTACAGACCTCCCGACACCTACTAGATCTGTTGAGGTTTCACAAAGAGTGACCCCTACGCGGGCTATACTAGAGTGCTAGAATTAGAGAAGAGCTAAGAGCACCGTGGCCAGAGGAGTGGTTGAAGACTTTCAACCAGTAGAGATTACCTACCTTCGACGGGAAGTTAGAACTAGAGGTGGAGCACTATTTAGGACACAAAGAGACTGCTCTAGAGTCGATACGTTGCCCGAGGACCGACATGTAGAGCTAGTGCAAATGTTGTTCAGGGAACAGGCGTAGTTTTGGTAAAGGATAGTCCATAGTGGGATGACTAGCTTTGACCAGATGCGGGGCCTAATCAAAGAGCACTTTTGCCCGTCAACATTAAGGAGGGATATACTACAGGATTTCCTCGAGACTCGGTACGAGGATGTTCCGATAGTAGAGGCAATCTGGAGGTTCAGGGAAGAGTTGGCCTTGCTTGGGCCTGTTGCCCCTCTTGCAAATCAACACGTCTACTTGTTTTCACGGAGGTTAAGGGAGGATACTCGATCTTACCTCGTTGGGTTTCGTTGTGCATCTCTCTTGGACTATTAGGATAGGGCCACAACATATGAGAGGGCTCGGTCCGGTCTTAGGAGAGATGTTCAGATAGGAGGAACGGAGAAGAGACAGAAGGTCAAGCACTCCGGTTCCGGTTGCGTATTTGTTGGACATAGTAGAGGTCCGGTCTTAGGAAGACCGGGTTTTTTGCCGCGAGCTCAAACCTCAGAGCAGGGGCGACAGTGCCACACTTGTGGCGGTTATGGACATCTCAGGGCAAGGTGCCATAAGGTTTTAGTGATGATAACATGATTTATCGACCTAGTTTAGTAGAGCATATAGTTAGATTTTCCCTTTCCGCATGCATGTTTTAGCCTTAGTTCGTGTCTTTTATGCTTGTTTAGTGCTACTTTGCAAGTATAGATGTCTACACACTGTTTTGGTGTCATTTTAGGGTATTTGGCGCATTTTGAAGATAAAACAATGCATTTGAGAATCAAGCCTCGGTGTGGATGTTTAGGAGCGATCATACGAGCAAAGGAAAGGAGAAGAATTCGATTTTGGAACGAACGAGATCAAGTACCCGAGTGAAGAAACCATCTCGGCCGAGATCCACAAATCTCGGTCCGTGTTGGAGGCTACTGTTCACCAATCTTGGTCCACATCTCGGTCCGAGATCTAGAGTGACTTGACCGAGATCCCTATGACGCTGAATATCGAAGACAAAATCTCGGTCCCGACCCTGAGAAATCTCGGCCCGAGATTCCACCCGAGATTCTTCCCTGAGCGCCGATTTTATTTTATTTCGGACTTTTTAGCCCAGCCCCTGTCTTTCGACAAGTCTTAGGTTATAAAAGTAGAGTTCCAAATACTTCGAAAGTGTCTTGGTTTTGAGTTCGTGAGTGTCGGATAGTGTTTGGGATTGCTTGGTTACTCTTCTCCTACCTTTCTTCTTCGCTATACTTTCACCATTTTTTGATCAATAGTTTGTTAGGAAGATCCAACCTTTTTCTTTTATTTAGAGTTTAGATACGATTGGCAAGTTCAAGACAATTTGTTTTCAAATTCAATAAAGATGGGTATTTTCTTCACTCTCTTTTCTTATTTTGGATTTATGCTTTGTTTGATTGAATTGATTTCAGGTTTTGATATGGATATTGTTGGCTAGAAACCTTTTGTGGTTTCAGGGTAGTTAGAGATTTGTTTAAACCTTGGACGATGATGGATTAATTGTTCTTATAATTTGTTATTAAATCGCTTTAAATCCTATGAAAATGTTTTGTTTTTGTCAGGTTTAGAAATATTCTAAACCATCAAACTAAGTTGGAATTGAGCCGTAAGTGAGATATTCTTTCTTAGATACATAAGAGAACTTGTTCCTAGGTAATAAAAGTTTAACCTTTATTGGATAAAATGTGTCATTATTCCTTCCTTAAGACAAGTAATTCCTGAGACGTAACTGTAAAGGGTTATTTGATCCTTAATTAAGAAATAAGGTTTGTTTGCGATTTCTTCCTCTTTACCTTGAGACGTAACGGTAATAGGTAATTAGGATTTAGAAATATATATGTTCTTGAGACGTAACTGTTGATCCTTAATTAAGAAATAAGGTTTGTTTGCGATTTCTCCCTCTTTACCTTGAGACGTAACGGTAATAGGTAATTAGGATTTAGAAGTATATATGTTCTTGAGACGTAACTGTAATAGAACATTAGTTGAGAAACATTCATCCCTGGATTTTTTAAACCATATATATGTCACGTGAGATTTATATATCCTGAGTTCTATGTGTATAAATAATGATCTTGAATCCTTGGAACTACATTTTCTCCCATATATATTTGTTTGTTTGTTTTTGTTTGGTTTTCAATCAATATTGACAAATTGATTGCGAACTTCACAACCCTTTTCAAAACCTTTTTGACCTTCATCCCTTCTCTTTTCCAATATATTTCTTATTTCAGATTTGTACTATTTTAAATCAACTCTCATTGACATCTAACTTAGTCCCTGTGATTGACCTTGGAATACTTGCTCTTATTGCGATTGATCCATACACTGTGGGTTCGCTTCATTTAGAGTAGATATTACGAGTTTATAAATTTAAAGCACACCGTTGTTGTACTACCCTGTGAATTTCTATCTCTTTTGATAGGGATTTATAGGGGGTAAAAACTAGGGAACAAGTTTTTGGCGCTGTTGCCTGGACTATTTAGTTGATTTGTTAGTTTGATTTCTTATAATATAAGTCTTTCTTGTATTATTGATCTCATCTTTGTTTTTGTCTTTGACATTTTAAGGACCCTAAGTACTTTTCACGGTGTATGCGAATGACTCGAAATCCAAAAGAACTAGTTCCTTTTCATCCCGAGCCCGAGAAAACACTGTGATGGAGACTCAGAGCCTTGAAAGCCTCAAGGATGTCTCAAGAAAGAGATTATGAAGCAGAGCTGAGAAAAACCGCAGAAGAACTAGAAGCCGGAAGACAAGCGGCTAGAGAGAGAGAGGTGGCTACTAACCGAATGATGGAGCAACTTAGAGCCGACATGAGAGAGATGCTTCGTCTCCAGAACGAAGGAAGAGATCCCCCTCAACCCGTGGTGAACGTGAAACCGGACATCCGGGATGAAGCACCTCACGTCGTCCTACCCCTTGCTCCACACGACCCACCTCCACCACCACCTGCTCATCTCAGACCTGTCCGATACGAGCCTATTGTGGAACCTCCACTAACACTCGGAAAGAGAATCGATCCTGCCCAAAGGATTAACCGTCCTAGAGTTAACTTTTGAGATCCCGCAGCACATAAGTATGAGCTGCGACCGCATGTACTCAAGATGATTCGCCAAAATCAATTTGGAGGGATGGATACAAAGTCTCATCATCAACACTTGTTGAATTACGAGATTCTAATGGATACGGTGAGACCGCCCCTATGAAAGGTAATAATCATAAGCTAAGAGGTTTTTTTTTCTTCTCAGGGATAAAGCTCTAGCTTGGTATCAACCAATACCAAACGGGCAGATTAGCACTTGGGAAGAGATGACTACGGAGTTTCTCACCAAATTCTTCCCACATTCCAAGACTACTGAGCTCAAGGGAAGAATAAACGCCTTCATCATGAAGGATAAGGAGAGCTTATTTAAGTCTTGGGAGAGGTTCAAGGACCTATTGTAGGATTGTCCTCATCATGGGATTCCCATGATCGAGTTGCTTGAGATTTATTTCAAGGAACTTGATGAGGAAACTCAATTTAAGATGCACTCACTTTCTGGAGGTACATTCATGGAAAAAGAAGCAGATAAGGCTTGAGAATTTGTTGAGAAGAAAGCCTTAGTAATGGAGAAGTACTCTCACAGGAAATTGGACCCGGAGTGTATGAGGTAAGTAAAGGCACCCGGAATGATGCAAGGTTTGATTCTTTGTATAATGAAATTAAATCTTTAAAAGAATTATTTGTATCTAATATCAAAAATCAGCAAGCTGAAGTGCATGTAGCATCCAAAGAAGAGGACACAAATTTCATAAGTAGAGGTAATTTCTTGGGAGGTTATCAAAAACAAAGAGGTTATAACAATAATAACTTCAATAGGAATTACCCGAAAAATAATTTCAGGCCTAACCACAATCATCCTGACTTTTCTTATTCTAATCATGTGAGGGCTTTGAACCTTCAACCTTCTTCTAGGGGTGAAGGCCAAACGTCGCGACCAACTGAAGCACCTCAACCGAAAGATCGAGTTGAGATGATGTTTGAGCAATTGATGAAAAGGATGAGTAATCTGGAGAGTTTTGTTACTAGTGTTACCAAAACTCAAAAAGATTTGGAAACTCAATGGCAGAAGGAGGTTGAAAAGGCTAACATTGATCGAAGGAAGCAAGCTATGACAATTACTACTAGGAGTGGAATGGAAATCAATGATCCACAACCAAAAGAAGTAGAAAAAAGAAGAATGGCGTGGAGAAAGAGCCTAAGGAAAAGGAACCCGTTTACGTTTCACCTCCTCCATACAAGCCTCCACTTCCATTCCCTCAAGCTAGAGCTAGAGCCCAATTGGACAAGCAATTTGGTATGTTCCTTGACCTTTTGAATAAAATGCAAATTAACATCCCTTTTGTTGATGTTATTCTAGGGATGCCTGCCTATGGGAAATTCTTAAAAGAGATCCTCTCCAAGAAGAGGAAGTTAGACGAGATTAGTGAAATCAAGATGACCGGAGATCTACTGAGCTCATCCAAAGGAATAAAGGAAAGATGCCACCAAAGTTGAGCGATTCCGGATCTTTTTGTGTACCAATCAAAGTTGGAGATGGGACATACAAAGCATTGTGCGATCCTGGAGCTAGTGTGAGTATTATCCCGCTCACATTATGCAAGAAGGTTGGACTTGGAGAGCCGAAACCTGTGAAGATGACTCTTTACATGGCGGACAGATCTACTACACGTCCAGTAGGTATTATTGAAGACATTTTCATTTAGCTTGAGAGGTTCTTCATCCCCATTGATTTTTTGGTATTGGACATTCCTACCGATTGTCCCATTCCTATCATTCTTGGGAGACCATTCTTTGCTACCTCTAGATGTTTAGTTGATTGTAAGAGAGCAACGCTTACTTTCAATATTTATAAGGAGATGTCTTGATGCTTTTTGTAGGTTGAAGGAAGCTCTCATCTTTGCTCCAATCATACAACCTCCGGATTGGACTCTAGCATTCGAGGTGATGTGTGATGCGAGTAATTTCGCTGTTGGAGCTGTGTTGGGACAAAAAAGGAAGGACTTACTCACGCCATCTATTATGCAAGCAAAAAGCTTGATGAAGCCCAACTGAATTATGCAACTACCGAAAAGGAGCTCCTAGCCGTGGTATATGCGTTTGAGAAGTTTCGTTCCTATCTTGTAGGAGCTAAGGTGATTTTGTACACCAATCATGCTGCGATCCGGTACCTTCTCACCAAGAAGGACGCAAAACCACGTCTAATCAGATGAATCCTACTCCTTTAAGATTTTGATTTAGAGATCTGAGATAAGCAAGGTTTGGAAAATTCTGTTGCTGACCATCTTAGCAGGTTACCATCGGAGCTTATGGAGAATGGTGACAATGTTTCCTTTTAGCATGCATAAAAAAAATGTGTTTATATGAATGATATGACCCCTATGATGATATTATGACAATGAATTAGCCATTGATTACTATTTTGAGCTTAATTTGATTAATGACATATGTGGGATTTGAATACTATGCTTGAATTTTATGTGATTTATGAAAATTGCCTTGTCTAATTGGATTGAGTTTGGATAGTTGAAGCTGCATGATAAGTTCCTATACATTGCATAAGAATGATTTAGGCAATTCAATTTCATTCTTCTTCTATCTTTATCATGCTTAGCTCCTCAAACATGAAATATATTGCCTCTTATCCGGGAATTAGGAATGTTTAGTTTGAAGGTGTGTGCCTAAAACATGTTGTGTTGTGAATTGTATGAAGAAGTATGAATGATGTGAAATGTGATGTGATGTGATGTTAAAAGCAAAGATTTTTAGGGGATTGTTGGCTATGTAAGATGAGTAACTCGGTACCATTCACATAGCCGGGTGTTTGTATCTTGCCAAAATCTGATTAGCTAAATGTCCAAACGAGTTGATTTGGTATGTGCATCCGGTGTGAGGTACGTGAAGGAAACTGAGCACCAAGGTTTCGGCTACTGTGCACCAATGCCACTCACTCACAAGAAAAGAAAAGAAAATAAAAAGAAAGAAAAGAAAAGAAGAAAAAGAAAATTTATGCAAGGGTAGTGGATGTTGAGTTGAAAAGATTAAGTGTGTTGTTCTTCTTCCCGGATTAGCACCACATTACCTAAAGAACATCCTACCCTTATTACATTTCTTGACCTTTTACTTGTTAAGTCTTTTTTTATCTATGTACACATGTATTTGACTTGGTAGTTTAGACTTGAATTTCTCTTGAATATTAGACATTGGTAGTTTTGATAATGAGCATGAATTTCTTGCAAAGTGTGATTATCCTCTACATGCCTACTTTATTTGACCTCAAACGAAATATGTCTTTGACTATAAAACTGCACTATTGAGGGTGATCATAAATAGAAGCACTACCAAAAATATTTTCCTCTTTGTTTAAGCATGAATAAATCATGTCATCTTATCTTAGATTTACTTTGTATAGAGTATTTTGATAACATGATTTATCGACCTAGCTAGTTTAGTCATGCATTTAGGTAGATTTCCCCTTTCCACATTCATGTTTTAGCCGTAGTTTGTGCTATTTATGCTTGTTTAGTTCTACTTTTCAAGAATAGATGTCTACACACACTATTTGTGGCTTTGTAGGTGATTTGACGCATTTCGGAGCTAAAACGACGTATTTGAGGATCAAGCCTCAAAGTGGATGCATTGAAGCAATCATACGTGCACAAGAAAGGGCTAGGAATCAAGCTAAAGGCATGAAGGAACGACCAAAGAAGCATCTCGGGCGTGATCACGGCCAAAACATTCATCTCGCCCCGTGATCCAAGCTACTGTTGGGCAATCTCGGTTGGCATCTCGGCCAAGATCCACACAATATAGAC
This sequence comes from Fagopyrum tataricum, assembly GCA_002319775.1. NCBI lineage: Eukaryota > Viridiplantae > Streptophyta > Magnoliopsida > Caryophyllales > Polygonaceae > Fagopyrum > Fagopyrum tataricum. Next base: position 48,682 of record NCTC01003557.1, read on the forward strand.
CGAGATTTCCCAGACGCTGAAGAAATTGAAGTTAGATCCAAAATCTCGGGCCCGACCAGAGCCAATCTCGGTCGAGACAAGTGGTATAGACCGAGATCAGCACACTTTGGACTTAGATCAATGAAATCTCGGCCGAGATCATTGTACTTCAGACCGAGATTCTTCCTTGAGTGTCATATTTTGTTTACGGGCTTTTTCCTTTTCAGTCCAACGTCTTTCAGTTAGGGTTTGTGTATAAAAGGAAGCCTTGGATTCATTCCAAGGGGTGTTCGATTTGGCTGGGAGTCTCCCAGAAGTTACCCTAGAGGGGGGAGCCGTCTCCTACTCTGCCGTACTTCTTCAACCTTTGTTCTTCATAGTTTAGATTAGTTTAGATTAAAGTTCAAGACTTTCGCATTCAGATTTGTTCGGAAACATTGTTGGATTCAAGATTTAATATAATTGCAAGATTTCATCAAAAAGTTGAGTTTTTTCTTTCCCTTTCCTGTTTTATTTGTCTTTCTTAGTTGTAGATTTCAATATGATTGCTATTGGCTAGAACTTTGTGGTTTCAAGGTAGATAGAGATTTGTCTATGGCTTGGACTATGATGGATTAGGTTGTATTTTAGTGTTTAGAATTTCTTGAAATCCTAATGGTTTGTTGGGATAGATTCTAGGTTAGAACCTTCTAAACTAGCAACCCGAATTGGAATTGATACCTACCCGGTAAAATACCTCTTGAATCCATAAGTAGATTATCATGGGTAATAAAGGTGAAACCTTTATTGGATTGAATGTTCCTGATTGCTTTCTAAGTTAGGTAATTCTTGAGACTTACCCGGTAAGGGTTACTTAATCCTTAGTTATATAATCTGGTTTGTAGTAAATTTCCACCATTTCTACCTTGAGACTAACCGGTAATAGATCATCAAAGTAGAAATGTTCATTCCTTGTTGCTTTTCTTACCATTGGCTTACAATTTATCTTGGGTCCATATGTCATGATCTACTCTATCCTTAATCACTACTCCAGATTTACCTCCTACTCTTTGTTTTCGACCCTGAAATACTTGTCCTACTTCGTACGATCCATACACTGTGAGTTCGTTGCTATTTAGGGGATTTGTTACAGGTTATAAATTTAAAACTATCCCTTGTCAACCTTTGAGTTTTTGTCACTTGTGACACGGATTCTTAAGGTGCAAAAACCAGCGAACACAACACTTCGGGGTCGAGATTTTGCTTCTCCCTTGAGATTTTGCTTCTCGTGTTATGTACGAGTATTTTTTCAACTTATTTACAAATTTGTAATTTTTTTTTACGATTTCATTTAATCGAATTTGATTGCAATCCCACAAAATCTTTTCTTTTAAAAATACTTAATGATTTTTGTAATGATTTTTCAGTTAAAACAAATTTGTAGTTTTGTTTTTATCGTTATTTATACGTTTCTTTTCGGTTTAATCTATTTTCTTTCTTCTTGTTTTTTTTAAAAAAATCTTTTTCTCTTAATTATTTTTAAAATTCAATTGCTATCCTCGATCTTTTTCAATCGGTCATAATTTCATCAATTTTGTTAGATATCCCACATCGGTTCAAAGTAAGTTTGACAACTTGTATAAATATATGGTTTGAAGATTAAACAAATAATACATTTCTTGGTGTTTTGGCTAAAATCAAATGTAATAGTTATTCATATCGGATTTATGTCTGGCATGTGGGTGATTGACATACTGGTCCGTGTGTCGTTGACCTATTCATAAATTTTTTTTTAAAATTCCGATTTGCTAAAACTTGGGGAACCAAATGAACTTATTATAAATATAAAAATATCTATTCACAGTTTTAAAGGTTAACCATAATATGATTTGAGTTAAATTCTTAAATAATTAAGAATACTTTGATACTATTGAAGAAGAAATCAATTTTGAGAATAAAAATCCGAAAACTAAACAATATATGAAATGTGGAATGCACAAATTTACAAAATGGAAAAAATATCATAATTTTACGTAAAAATGAATTTGTATCCCACGTAAAAATGGGGTCATTAAGCTATTGATATTTAGTCATTGACTCACTTTGACATTAAAATAATATTTTTATAATCTGGATTAAAAAAAGTTATTAAATATAAATAAAATCAATTACTCATATTTTTAAAGATCATATTGAAAAAACTAAATAATTTGATTTAAAATTAAAATTTTCAATTAAATCAAATGTCTTGTTCCTTATCAAAGAAAAATAAATTGACATAGATAACAGATATGAAAACCGAAAAATAAACGTATATAAAAAAACCACTGCACATAATGGGAAATGAAAACGTATAAATAAGGAAAAAATGACATGATTTTACATAAGTTTTACTTTTTATGTAAAAATTATTAAGCAGGTCTAGAACTTTTTAAAATTTTATACTACAATTTAAAATATGGACTACTATTTTGTAGTTACTATGTCTAAAAAACATCTTTTGTTTCTTTTAAGATATAGGTATTTTTACAAAATATTTTTTTACAGAGGATATTAAATTATTAATTTTTATATTTTTAAGTCATTTTAGCCTATAATTATTTTTTTTATAGATTAATACCCAATACATAGTGCATATAAATAATAATATAATATATATTAGTAAAAAAATTCGGACAATGTGTAGATTAGTAAAATCCTAGTTTAGTTATATTGTGATTTAAGTTCAATTTTTATTTGTATTTGTGATATTTTTGATTAATTTATTAGATTAATGTGTTTTGATTTATTCATTGATAAGTTTTTATTGTTTTGAAAATAACTCATTAAGTTCGATTTTTTTTCTAAAATACTCTAACAAATACATTTTTTCTGCGATTAGTTCTAATATTTATCTAATTCAAAATTTATTTTTAATAAGTTATGAGTAAAAAGAAATTAAAAAAATTTGTCCAATTTTTTGTGTTGTCATTTATCTTTCATAAACATAAGTTTAAGACTTTAAGTAAAATGTTTCCCAATAAAAGGGTGGTTTTTGATTAAGTAAAAAATTGTTTCTTATTTAGATTCTACATGTTGCTAGTACAATATTGGTGATACCATATTTTCCACAATTTATTAGTGTTTTACTCATTTTATCATTATGGGATATATATATATATATATATATATATATATATATATATATATATATATATATATATATATATATATATATATATATATATATATATATATATATATATATATGCAATTTTTTAATTCCCAAGAGCAATAACAATATGATAAATGAACAAGGATGATAGTCAAATAAAAAACACTTTCTCCCGTTGACGCCGCTCGATATAATTACTGAATTACTTAACATTATGGGTTACTCGGCTTGCATTAAAAGTTTATAAGTCTAATATTAATAGTTATAATTGCGGGTGGTTGGATGTTGCAAATATGTAAGTTTAGGTTCAATGAGGGTTAATATTTTATTATGTAGTTAGTCATATTTGTTGACGATATCAGTTTTTACTCGATCACCTATAAATACTCACCACTTTCACATGCAAGTCTCATATTCAAACCCTCTCCTCTTTCGCAACACTTCCATTAGTAGGATCACCATCTCCGGCCACCTTGTTTAGGTATGCCCTAACTCTACTTTATTGTCTTCTCTGCGTTAATCTGATCATATATTATTATATTTATCTCAATATTTTCAACAAACAACACAATTTCGTTTAAAATGGGAATTGTGTATACAATTGTGTTGTTAGAACTGTCGATGGAGGAGGCATCTGAGATATCGTTGCCAAGGTCATGTGTGTCCAGTGATGAAAGTCTAAAGGACGTCACCTCCGACTGTAGCAGCCGTATCCGTGAACCGAAGGCGCCTAGGCATGTGGTGATAGCTGTGTGCACCAAGTGTTTCATTTACCTCATGTTGTCTGAGGATTACCCTGTTTGCCCAATTTGTTTCCGCTCATCCAGTGTCCGTTTTCCCATCCGTGAGAAAGACGGTTGCGTCTACGACGCCCCATCTAAATGAAACCGCCGATTTTCAATGTTTTCCGTTTGAATTTTAAACCGTTTGTTGTTAGGAAGAAGCTTGAATGAAATGCCTTGTTTGGCTTTCACTCAAGATGTAATTTCTTGGAAATAATGAGATGTTTGTTCATCATTCAATTAACTAGTGTATATGGTAGTTCAATGAAAACCAAAAATCATAAAATAGAGGAAAGTAAACATGAATGGATATTTTTTTTATCCGTTGAGATTGATTATTGACAAAAAACAGAGATAAATTTCAATTTTGAATTGAAGAACGAGAGCATATGCTAAAAGGTTTGAGATAGAGATAGGTAAGGAACTCCCCGTCCCGTTGACACCGCTATTTTATTTACCTAATATTATGGGTTACTAACATGCATTAAAATTTTGTTAAATGTAATATTATTATATTTGTAGGTGGTTTGACCGTTGAGACAGTGAGATTTCATAAGAGGGATAGGTGTTTCATCTGTTAGTTATTATATATATTATACATTAAAGAACAATCTAAAACCAAATACTTGAAGCAACAACGTGCATGCACATCATTTAAATATTATGTGTCAGCCATTCGTGAATTCATCTAACCATATCGCTCGGGACACCATTTTATATAGTCACATCCCTTACTGGTGTCATAGTTTAATTGGTTGGCTATATTTTATTTAACCGAAATAGATTTGTTTAGATATCGTGAACATTAATTTTGCTCATATTTGTAATGATTTATTCAAAACGACCAAGATCTTAAACCGTGTAACACCCAAAATTCTGGGAACTCGGAGCGTTACTAGCTAGGACCTCACATGTGTCTCGGCCTTAGGCACACTGACAAGCGTATTTCCTAAGGTCGTTATTATAAACTTATCAAGTTAAATCCGAACTTAATACTAACCAATGTATAGTGATTAAGTAAGGGTCGAACCCAAGGGAGTTTTATCGAGTTTTTATTATTCTAAATATTGATTTGGTAACAAAGGGGGAGGGGGGGGGGATTTGGATTGAAATAAAACAAGACAAAGACAATTATAAAGTTGGTGAAAAGTTGATTTAAAGAACTACACTAGGTTGGATCTTAGCATACACACTACTTGGTTGATTCTTTTTATAAGTTGTTCACCGATGTTCTCATCTCGATCGTAGATATGTGTTAAGCCAACCGGCATTAACACAACTTAACTAGTTAATTAATCCGTAAACCTACAAGATTAAACCACAAGTTAGCATTCTAATAAAGATAAAGAGATATAAAGAAGAATAAAACAACCCGTTAAATCTTTCTTTATAGTTATCTTCCTTTCCCTTAGATAATCGCAACCAGTTTTTTACCTATGGGTTTGCTACTAGATTAAGGACCCGAACCCGGAATCAATTAATCCTAGCATTTTGCATGCATTAGTACACTTAAGGTGATCAATCTAAGTGGATAAAAACATGCAAACATAAGTTAAAGATCAAGGAAAATAACACAAAGGATAATGAACTTAAACTTATATTAGAAGAACTTACAACCAAATAGTAATGTAGCTTCAATCAGCCCAAATGTAGCCAAGGGAGCTTAGAAACTCATTACAAAAGACACTAGGAAATATAGAGGTTTTTGTGAGGAAAATGAGATGAAAATAGCTATAGCCAAGGGCTCTATTTATACTACAAAATGGATTAAAAAGGAGTAAAGAGGCTGTGCAAACAACCACCATAAAGAATGGAGTAAAGAGGTTGTGCAAACAGCCACAATTAACACCATAAAGTCGACGAAAACAGCCGGAGTAAAGTCCTCTGACGTTAACCCGCACCCGCGGCCAAGGGCGCCGCAAGGGCGGTTTAGGCAAAAACGTTCCATCTTCTTCTTGGCCGCAGGGGCGACTCGTCACACCCGGGGGGCGGGTATTTAATGGCTCCTAGAAAGGTCAGACTCTTTAACTTCGGGCGTTTCTGGTGAAGATCCGCAGGCGCGGCCCATAGACACCGTAGGGGCGGTGACACTGGGTCTTCGGCTTCACAGGGCTGCTGGCAAGGGCGCTGGGGCGCCGTCTTCGCTTCTTCAGGATGAGTCACCGCAGGGGCGGCCAGAGGCGGCCGCGGGGGCGGTGACAGGCTCTTCTTGGCCGCGGGCGAAGGCGCTGGCCGCGGCGCTCGTCATGGGACTCTAGGGTTGTCACCGCAGGGGCGGCTAGAGGCGGCCGCGGGGGCGGTGACATGCTTCGTTCGGCGCAGATGAGGCCGCTGGCTGCGGCGCTCGACAAGGGTGTCACCGCAGGCGCGGTGACACTTCTCCGAGGGGGCGGTGAGACACCAGAAACTTGTCTTCGTCTCTTTGCTTCAACTCCTAAGTGTTGCTAATACCTTCTTTTGCTTCATTTTGACTCTTTTATCTGGATCAAGGCATTAGTAACATAATATGACTCAAAAACATAAAAACGACTCTAAAAACTACCTAAATTGATAGTGATTCCATCACCTATCAAACTCCCCCATACTTAGACTCTTTACTCGTCCCGAGTAAACAAAACATCAAAGAAATCAGCACAAGTCTCAGGAAATATGGTGTAGTAGAAAGATGAGGAACAAAAGAGAAAAAATGACCAAAGAAAGTGAGAAAATGTGAGAAAAAAGAAAATGTGAAAAACTACCATCCTTATTGCTCCAAGAGTGACCTACCCGGACATCCTCCTTAATGACTCCCCTTCTTATGTCGCCAACGCCGGAAGGAGAACCTACACTCGGTATCGCTCATTTTGTCAAGGAGCCCTTTCGGGTTTTCACCTTGCCACTCTTCTTCTTTTCATGATGATCTCACAAAAATCTCACATCCCTCAAGTCCAATTTTGCACCAACCTAGAGTTGGTCGGACTACCTTCTTTTTGCCTAAACCGTCCTCTCGGGTTTTCGGTTTATCCAAGGATTTCTTGCCTTTTTCTCAATTCTTTTGCTTATTCTCTCTCTCTCTTTTTTTTTTTTTTTTTTTTTTTTTTTGACTGATATGAATTACAATTAGAATTTAAAATAAAACAAACTCAAATAACTAGAAATCTCAAAATAACTCAAATAAAATGCATGATAAGTACCCTCCCCCATACTTGAAGAACGCTTTGCCCTCAAAGTGTGGAAATGAAAGCAAAGATAATATGTGGAGAAGGGCAAAAGAAGCTCACTAATGGGATGGTCCGGCTGGACCATCCGGACCGTGCTCCGGAGGATACGGGAAGTGGCTGAAAAAGTGCTCTTGACGCTGGTACAAGCTGTCAAGGCGGGGGCCTGCTGCACGTCCATCCAAGCTCCGAAAGAGGTCTCAAAGTTGGCTTGCCAAGCCAACTACTGATCCTCCACCCTCCTCTCAAAATCTGCCTGCCACGCCTGCTGCTGCTGGAGCATAGACGTCTGGTAGCCGGTCTGCCACGCCTGATGTTGCGTGGTCAGAGCCGCCATCTGAGCTAGCGAACTGGCGTGTGTGGGGTCATCCTCCTGTGCCGCGGTGGGCATCTCCTCATCGTCATCATGAATAGGCATGTGGTCCTCATGTCGGACCCTGTTGGAGCTCGGCGCATGCCGCTCAATAACGGCGACCTGTGCTCGCCTCGATACGTAGGGGTCGGCGGCAATGTAGAGATCGGAGAGCTCATCTCCTAAAGGTAGCGGCCGGGGCAAGTAGGTGACGTGGCTCCCATCTGTAAAAGACAACCAAAAGAAGTTCTCACCATCCCTCCTCAGGAGCTTGCAGCGCCGAAGAAGAGTCTCGTCGTAAAATGGGATTGCTAACCCATCCTCCAGCTCGGTCAGGTCCGTAACCTGCTCTGCAATCAGGGAGATGATCCCACCTCCAACAATTTCACGTGGCTCATTCTTCCTAATCCGCTTCAAAGCGGTAAGGAAGAAGGTGATCCAATCCGGCACGTTGTCACATGCCGCGACACAAGCATATAGCAGTGGGAGGTCCTTGTGGGCCACCTTGTTTTCTTCCTTGTGTCCACAGAAGACACACATAATAATCTTGGATAGGAGCCTCAAACAGGGGTGAGTGAGTTTGTTGTTGTACTCACCCCCGTTCGAAAGTCGGAGCCGGTAGCCGCTCGCCAAAACTCCACCAAATCTGGTGTAGGAGCTCCCTCCCACCATTTTTCCGAAGGGTTCTTAGAAACCCCAAAAGCCTCCTGTAGCTGAGAGAAGTTTACCGTATATTTCCTTTTGTTGAACTTGAAGGTAAGGCCGACACAGATGTGGTCCTCTAGCTCCATACTAAATGTGGCCACAAACTGTCTGGTCAGCTCAGGGTATGTTCGGGCACTCCTTCCCAGGAATTCCCCGAGCCCAACATGGCTCAGGAAAGATTGCATGCTTTCCAACATGGCCAACCGCTCTAAAGTCGGAATGTGCAAAAACCGAGTTGCAAAGACCTGTCGGTCTTGCACAATCTCATATCGAGCCTTTTCCCTATCAGTCATCTTATATTTTCGTGTTGCATCCATTCTAATCACAATTTCAATCAAAAGAATTAGAATTCCACAAAGGAAAAATAAGTGACGACCTTCTGTTGTTTATCCGCAGGGGCGGTTTGAAGACCCGCAGGGGCGGTGAGACGCAGGGGCGGTGAAGCGTGGCCGCGGGGCGGGAGAAGACAACGGGCGGGCGAAGACAGTCCGCTGTTGGCTACTCCTGTGGTGCGTTTCCGGCGGTGGTTGACGGTGATTTAGGATGGTGGTGAGTGGTGGTGATAGATTGGGGTTAGGGTTTTATGAGAATGTGGGTTAGGGGAAATGTGCAGCCGGAAGGAGGGAGGGGAAAACCGAGGTGGCGCAGGGGCGGGCGAAGGTGGCGCGGGGGCGTGGTGGCTGAGTGGCTCAGGGAACGGGCTTGACGGCGTTGGGGCGTGAGTGAGGGTTTGTAAGTGAGAGTTTTTTTTTTCGGGCGAGGTATGTGTGAGGAAGAGTGAGGGAGGTGAGTGGGTTAGGTTTAAAACCCCGATCCTATTTTTTTTTCTTTTCTGGGTTAAACCGCAAGGGCGGTGGCTTGTCACCGCGGGGGCGGTGACAAGGGAAGCGGAGACACAAGACCAGCGCTAGGTGCGGCGCTAGGAGCGTTCGTCAAGGGAAAAATCCGCGGGTGCGGTGGTTTGTCACCGCGGGGGCGGTGACAGCTTTGTGCTTGCGCTAGCTCAGCGCCGGGGGCGGGCTGGGAGCGCAGTGTCACCGCGGGGGCGGTGACATTGAGCCGCGGGTGCGGTTTTCTTTACAAAACGTCAGAACCTCCTCTTCTCTTATTTTCTCGGGTTGCCTCCCGAGCAGCGCCTTTGTTTTACGTCGTTGGCTCGACGTAAGACCTTCACTTCTCTGCTTGGGCTTCCTCCAAGACCATCTCATCAATTGGATCAATCTTCACTCCCTCATGGTATAGCTTGAGCCTTTGTCCATTGACTTTGAAGATCTTGTGTGTTTGTGGATCATAAAGATCCACAACACCATGTGGATGGACTTCGGCTATGACGTACGGACCTGTCCATCTTAAGCGAAGTTTCCGTGCAAAAAGCTTCAAACGTGATTGAAATAAAAGGACTTTGTTACCCGGTTTGAAATCCTTTCGGAGGATATTCCGGTCATGCCATGCCTTGGTTTTTTCTTTGTATGTTGTGGCATGGTCATATGCATCGAGCCTCAGTTCTTCAAGCTCTTGTAATTGGAGTTTCCGGAATTCACCAACTTCATTCATGTTCATGTTGCACTTTTTCACCGCCCACCAAGCCTTGTGTTCTAGCTCCACTGGTAGGTGACACGCCTTTCCAAACACAAGCCGGAATGGTGACATCCCAATGGGGGTCTTGTACGCCGTGCGGTATGCCCATAAAGCATCGTTGAGCCTTAAGCTCCAATCCTTCCTTCCGGGGGTAACCGTCTTTTCGAGGATCGTCTTGATCTCCCGATTTGACACTTCCGCTTACCCATTGGTTTGTGGGTGGTATGCCGTGGAAACTCGTTGATGGACATGATACTTCTTGAGGAGGGCGGTGATCGTCTTATTGTAAAAGTTCATTCCCCTATCGCTTATCAAAGCCTTAGAGATGCCGAACCTTGCAAAGATGTTATCCTTAAGAAAAGCTGCCACAACTTTAGAATCATCAGTTTTGGTGGCCTTTGCTTCCACCCACTTGAAAATATAGTCCACCGCAAGTAAAATATAAGTATTTCCAAAGGAGTTAGGAAAAGGGCCCATAAAATCTATCCCCCAAACATAAAAAATTTCGCAAAAAATAAGTGATGATCGAGGCATTTCATTTCTCCTAGAGATATTACCTATTCTTTGACATCTATCACCCACTTTACAAAACGCATAAGCGTCTCGAAAAATGTGTGACCAAAAGAAACCAGCTTCTAGTACTTTCCTAGCTGTTTTGTTAGCCCCAAAATGTCCGCCGCATGCTTCAGAATGACAAAATGATAGGACAGACTGTACCTCGTTGTCCGGGATGCAACGTCGAATTACTTGATCACTACAATGCTTCCATAAGTAGGGATCATCCCAAACATAGTGCCTAGCCATCGGCTTTCACTTTTTCCTTCTGAGCTTTGGTGAAATCTGGTGGGTATTCGCCTCTGACAAGGAAGTTCACGAGGTCCGCAAACCACGGCTTAAAGGAATGGAGCTTATACAACGCTTCTGCAGAGTTAGCCGCAGGGGCGGCCAGGTCTAGCCGCGGGGGCGGGTTGCCGCAGGGGCGGTCCTCCTTGGCCGCGGGTGCGGATACACAACAGAGAGTTGTGTAAAAGGTGTCGTCCGGGAAACTTCCTAGGATGGCTTTTCCTTCTGTTGGATCTTCTTCCTCTTGTACCAACCGACTTCAGGTGATCGGCCACAAGGTTCTCCGCTCCTTTCTTGTCCCGGATTTCTAAGTTGAACTCACTTAGAAGTAAGACCCAACGAATCAACCTTGGCTTGGTCTCCTTCTTAGTCATGAGATAGCGTAACGCTGCATGGTCAGTGTACACTATTACCTTGACTCCTAGTAAGTACTGCCTGAATTTTTCCAAGGCAAAGACCACTGCCAACATCTCCTTTTCGGTGGTAGAGTAGTTCCTTTGAGCTCCATTCAAGGTCATCGACGCGTAGTGGATTACATGTGAGGCTCGCCCGTCTTTTGTCCCAGGACCGCTCCTACAGCGTAATCACTAGCGTCACACATTATTTCAAACGGCTTCTCCCAAATTGGTGATTGGATTATCGGGGCACTTGTGAGGCATTCTTTCAATGTGTCAAAGGCCTTCTTGCATTTCTCATCTATTATGAAAGTGGCATCCTTCTTCAATAGTTCACACAATGGTGCGGAGATCTTTGAGAAGTCCTTGATGAACCGCCGGTAAAACCCTGCATGGCCTAAAAAAGAACGGATTTCACGCACATTAGTAGGATAAGGTAAATTTTGGATAACATCAATTTTAGCTTTGTCCACTTCTATTCCTTTAGAGGAGATTATGTGGCCTAGTACAATTTCTTGCTCCACCATAAAATGACATTTTTCCGAGTTGAGAACTAAGTTAGTTTCTACACATCTTTTAAGAACAAGTTTTAAGTGTTCTAAACATGCATCAAAACTATTTCCATGAACGGTAAAATCATCCATGAAAACTTCAATAAAATTTTCAATGTACTCGGAAAAATACTTATCATGCACCGTTGGAAGGTGCCGGGAGCATTACATAGTCCAAATGGCATCCTACGGTACGCAAAAGTGCCAAAAGGACATGTAAAGGTTGTTTTCTCTTGATCCTCCGGGGCTATGGCTATTTGGAAATACCCTGAATATCCATCTAAGAAACAATAGTAAGGATGTCCCACAAGACGTTCAAGCATTTGATCAATAAATGGTAGAGGAAAGTGGTCCTTTCTAGTTACCGTGTTCAACTTACGGTAATCGATGCAAACCCTCCATCCGGTTTGAGTCTTACTTGGCACCATTTCTCCATGTTGGTTCTCCACCATGGTGATTCCTCCCTTTTTCGGAACAACTTGGGATGGACTAACCCATTTGCTATCCAAGATCGGAAAGATCATGTCCCCTTGAGCCGCCTTTGAGGTTGTCTTGAAGGTTTTGCATCTTCCTCAAGGAGAATCCGGTGCATGAAAGTGGAGGGACTAATCCCTTTTATGTCCGCTATAGTCCACCCAAGGGCCGTCTTGTGCTCTTTTAGCATTTCCACCAACTTCTCTTCTTGTTGTGGTGACAACTTGCTAGACACAATTAGGGGCAATGTGTCATTGTCGCCAAGGAATGCATATTTGAGATGTTGGGGGAGTTCCTTTAGTTCTATCTCCGGGGCCTGTACAATAGATGGAACAAGCTTCTGTGCTTGGGGTTAGTAGAGTGGCCCAATGGCCAAAGGTGTGATGGGGAGCCTTGTGTGGCTATCCACTTGGGCTAGAACATGCTGCATATTAGAGGTCAAAGCATATTCCGATTTATGAGCATCAATGTCATTTTCAATTATGCTTTTTAGTTCATCAAAATCAGAAATGTTAAACACATCTTGCACAATTGGTTCAATTATGTCAATGGAGCATAGAGAATGGTCATCAATGGGGTGTTTCATGGCATCATATATGTTAAATTCAATAACTTCACCATCAAATTCCATGCTCAATTTTCCACTTACATAATCTATTTTTGTTTTAGCCGTTTTCAAGAAAGGTCTTCCTAACAAGATGGGTGCGGCATGCATATCATGTTCCATGTCTAAAACAAAGAAATCTGCCGGAAAAATCAAGTTGTCAACCATTACAACGACATCTTCAATTATTCCTTTAGGATACACATTAGACCTATCGGCTAGTTGGATGACAATTCGAGTTTCATGCAGTGGTCCAAGACCAAGTGATTGATAGACAAAATATGGAAGTACGTTTATTGATGCACCCAAGTCTAGCATGGCTTTATCGAAACGAGTTTCTCCTATGACACAAGGGATACTTACCATGCCGGGATCACTACATTTCTTGGGCATCCTTTGTTGGAAAACCGCAGAGACATGCTCACTCACTTGCACTTTTTGTTTCCCTTTCAGCTTCTAGTTCCTCTTGACCGTGCAAAGTTCCTTCAAAAATCGAGCATATTTAGGAATACTCTTCACAAGTTTCAAGAGTGGGATGTTTACCTCACATTTGGAAAAGGTCTCAAAGAGATCCTTATCCTCGATCACCCTTCGCTCCCTGAGTGCTTCTGGAAAGGGGGCCGGTGGTTTCTCAGCATATAGTGGTGGGAAATTTGGACGGATGTAAGAATCCTCCTCCATAGAACTCTCCGACGTCTTAACCGCAGGGGAGGGTTCATCCAGCTGCAGGGGCGTCGACTCAGGGGAAGAAACCGCAGGGGCAGAGTTATCCAGACGCGGGGGCAGGTTATCAAACCGCAGGGGCGGGTTATCCATCCGCGGGGGCGGATTAGCGTCAGAGGACGTTTCCTTTGGGACCAAAGCTGGCTTTGGCTGCACTTGCCTTCCGCTTCTTAACGTTAGAGCACTAACATTCTCCTTGGGGTTCACGACGGTCTGGGAGGGCAGGTTCCCCGAGGATCGAGCTTCGATCCTTGTGATGGCTTCCGCCATTTGTCCAACCTGTTTCTCGAGATTTTTGATGCTAGATTCTGTGGTTTGGACATGAGTAACAAAGTGTTTAGTGAAAACATGTAACATATCATCAGTGGATTGGGACTTACCTTGGCGGGGTTGTTGTTGTTGTTGGTTTTGTTGATCCCTTCACCGGTAGTTTTGTTTATCACTCCAACCCGGGATGAAATTTTGAGCATATGGGTTGTCCCGTTGGTGTTGTTGTTGTTGTTGACCATACCCTATAGCATTCACCTCAGCAGCTTCATCTTGAACTTGTGGGCACAAGTCCGTGGGGTGGAAAAGATCGGCACATACTCCACAAGCCTTGAGTTGTTGTGGAGTTCCCATCAAGGTGAGCCTCTTCACCATCTCCTTTAGTTCCGCAATCTCTTGCACAAGTTCCGGACGGCTGGGGTTGATGGCATGGACTCCTTTTTTGGTAGAGGATCTACCAAAGTTCCTCGTTCCTTCCGCCATTTATTGCATCTTTTCCATAGCAATCTCGGGAGTGGAGTTTAGAATGTTGCCTCCACAAGCGGCATCCACGATCCTTCTTTCATTGTCCAAGAGCCCGTTGTACAAGTACAACCCAAGGTCTTGGGTTGAGTACCCGTGGAAGGGACAACTTGATCTCAACTTAGCAAATCTCTCAAAGTACTCATAAAGAGTTTCATTTGCTTCTTGCTCGATGTTGCTTATTGCCTTCTTCAAGCTGTTGGCCTTCTTGGTTGGAAAGTATTTCTCCAAGAAGGCTTTGTGGAGGTTCTCCCAAGTATCGATACTACCGGATGGAAGGTGGTAGTACCAATCATCCACCGCATCTTTGAGAGTAAAGCCGAAGGCTCTCGTCTTGATTTTCTCTTCGGTCACGTTTGCCGGCTTCATGCTCATGCAAACGGTATGAAAATTCCCCAAGTGCTTGATGGGATCTTCTCCGCTCAGCCCATGGAAGGAAGGTAGCAAATGGATCAAGCCCGGCTTGAGCTCAAAGTTGACCCCTTCTCCAATTGCCGGTATGGTTACCGCAAGGGGGTGTTGAGTCAAATCCGGCTGCGTGAGTTGTCGGAGTGTGCGGTTCGCCATTTCTTCTTCGTTCCGACTTTGTCTTCTTTGCCGATGGTATGTCCTCTCGATTTCTGGATCAAAAGGGGCAAATTCTAAGTTAGTAGCACGGGTTTGAACCATGAAAATGGTCCAACCAATAATCAATAATCAAAACTAATAAAAACAAAAAATTAAACTCCCCGGCAACGGCGCCAAATTTGACAAGCGTATTTCCTAAGATCGTTATTATAAACTTATCAAGTTAAATCCGAACTTAATACTAACCAATGTATAGTGATTAAGTAAGGGTCGAACCCAAGAGAGTTTTATCGAGTTTTTATTATTTTAAATATTGATTTGGTAACAAATGAGGGGGGGGGGGGGAATTTGGATTGAAATAAAACAAGACAAAGACAATTATAAAGTTGGTGAAAAGTTGATTTAAAGAACTACACTAGGTTGGATCTTAGCATACATACTACTTGGTTGATTCTTTTTTTATAAGTAATTCACCGATGTTCTCATCTTGATCGTAGATATGTGTTAAGCCAACCGGCATTAACACAACTTAACTAGTTATTTAATCCGTAAACCTACAAGATTAAAACACAAGTTAGCATTCTAATAAAGATAAAGAGATATAAAGAAGAATAAAACAACCCGTTAAATCTTTCTTTATAGTTATTTTCCTTTTTCTTAGATAATCGCAACCAGTTTTTACATATGGGTTTGCTACTAGATTAAGGACCCAAACCCGGAATCAATTAATCATAGCATTTTGCATGCATTAGTACACTTAAGGTGATAAATCTAAGTGGATAAAAACATGCAAACATAAGTTAAAGATCAAGAAAAATAACACAAAGGATAATGAACTTAAGCTTATATTAGAAGAACTTACAACCAAATATTAATGTAGCTTCAATCAACCTAATGTAGCCAAGGGAGCTTAGAAACTCATTACAAAAGACACTAGGAAATATAGAGGTTTTTGTGTGGAAAATGAGATGAAAATAGCTATAGCCAAGGGCTCTATTTATACTACAAAATGCATTAAAAAGGAGTAAAGAGATTGTGCAAACAACCACCATTAAGAATGGATTAAAGAGGGTGTGCAAACAGCCACAATTAAGGCCTTAAAGTTGTCGAAAACAGCCGAGTAAAGTCCTCTGACGCTAACCCGCACCCGCGGCCAAGGGCGCCGCAGGGGCAGTTTAGGCAAAAACGTTCCATCTTCTTCTTGGCCGCAGGGGCGGCTCGTCACACCTGTGGGGGCGGGTCTTTAAAGGCTCCTTGAAACGTCTGACTCTTTAACTTCGGGCGTTTCTGGTGAAGATCCGCAGGCGCTGCCCAGAGTCACCGCAGGGGCGGTGACACTGGATCTTCGGCTTCACAGGGCCGCTAGCAAGGCCGCAGGCACGAGCGCTGGGGCGCCGTCTTCGCTTCTTCAGGATGGGTCACCGCAGGGGCGTCCAAAGGCGGCCGCGGGGGCAATGACAGGCTCTTCTTGGCTGCGGGCGAAGGCGCTGGCCACGGCGCTCGTCATGGGACTCCAGGGTTGTCACCGCAGGGGCGGCCAGAGGTGGCCGCGGGTGCGGTGACATGCTTCGTTCGGCGCAGGTGAGGCCGCTGGCTGCGGTGCTCGGCAAGGGTGTCACCGCAGGCGCGGTGACACTTCTCCGCGGGGGCGGTGAGGCACCAGAGACTTGTCTTCGTCTCTTTGCTTCAACTCCTAAGTGTTGCTAATACCTTCTTTTGCTTCATTTTGACTTTTTTTATCTGGATCAAGGCATTAGTAACATAATATGACTCGAAAACTAAAAACGACTCTATAAACTACCTAAATTGATAGTGATTCAATCACCTATCATTCTACATCCATATAACAATTATGGATCTCAATGTTTACACACATAACATACTACAATAATAACAAAAATTAAGGCAAAGGCGAATATCACCACCCACTTCTTCTTGATTAAAGACCTAGCATCCAAGTAATGCTTGTTGCGCATGTGGAGAAGATTGGTGATCTCGTAATTATCGCAGTGGTTTTTCATCTCATTTTCAACACCCCCGAACACTCTCTCGTTCAGAGCATCATTTTAAGCTCGTAGTAATGCATTCCGAGTGTTGATCACATCAAACTTGGCTTTGTTGCACTTGTTAATTGCTACAAGCCTTCGTGCGTAACAACAATCTATAAACGAATCTTGTCAGTTATCCGGATCTTCAAGGCATGTTTCACCAGTCTCCTCAATTGCCTGAGTTGTTTTGGGGAACTGTACAACACATTCACAATGTGTTAGTAGTTGTGTTTACACATAAAATAACAAAAACAAAAGTTTGAATGTAATATGTTACGAGCGACACTAGGTGTAGAATGTTGGACCCGATAACTTCCACAAACCGATGGGTTCTTCTATCTCCACCGCACACCTATTAAAGGACAAATACTATTAAGTTTAACATTCTTCCTATTTCGTAAAAAGACAACATGGACAATGAAAGTAAAATGTAAATTACTAAAGGTAGTATGTTACAACCCAAGAACTTACACAGATGAAGTAAAATGTAAATTATTGAACATTCTTTCTATTTAGCATTGAAGACCGAGTAATGTTAGAAAACATGGACCATGAAAGCATCTTTCTGTCCTTTTAAATGTTTGCTCGGTAAAGGGAATGCTAAAATCAAATCGGATAAGGTCATGTAGGCAAAAGTTGACAAGTGCTTTGAGTCAATATGAAAACTGACTTTTACTTTCTCATAGTCGAAGTTTGTACTCTTTGCATTACACATCATGAATCATGGTTTAGAAATACAAAAGATAATTTTCAAGGCTGACCAAATCAACAACCCAATCAGTCAATAATTTTCATGGATGCTTCCTATCTATTCGATCTTAATAGAGGGAGGGAGAAGAGGCCTTAACACATCTGTACACTAATTAATTATCTTTTAGTATATGACACATCAAAAAATAGAGAATATATGAGGAACTCAACAAATCAACAACAACACATTGAGATGGGGATTCGATGGAAATCAACAAATAGATGTAGAAACCCTAACCTTCTTAACGAAGTCGAATCGGGACTTGTTTTTTCCTTCTTCCAACCGGGATGACATCACTCGGATGTGCATCCAATCTTCTTGCACTGTTGGTATAAGAAAGAGGGGAGAACAAAGGATATGAGAGGAGCAACCCTGACTCTTGTTCGCTTCCGAAAGCAGAGGAGTGAGAGGGGAGAACGAAGAAAAGTGAGATGCGTGATTTAATTTTTTTTTTTAATATAATCGAATGGGTATGAAGGACATGAAAATTAAACAAATTCCATCAATCTCCTAGAATCATCATTTTTCAAGATTGTTCTTTGGGGATCATTTAGCAAAAAGAATCTCATAAAAGAATATAATCTACAATTTCCATCTTATACCAAATAGTCCCAAAATTTCTATCCCCGATAATCCCGCAAAAACAATCTAAATGAACCCCCTTGTAGTTGATACCAAACACACCCTTACTCTCTATTTGATGTTTTCTTGACAAAAAATTTAATAAAAACTTCAGAAGAAGTAATGCAGTTAAAGAGGTAAAAACTTATGGTATATATATATATATATATATATATATATAAGGTTAAGGTATATATTTTCTTATGCATTCAATCTATTATATTTCAACAATAAACTAATTAGAAACTTTTGTTGGTCCATAGAGAGCTACATGTTAAATATGAAGCAATTAATGATATATTTGAATGGTATTATAACTCTCGTAAGAGTTATAAGTCGAAGGTAGAGATCGATGGAAGTAAATACTTTTGAAATTAATGTAATACTTCCATCAAATATGTTGTTCCAAGATAAGTATATTATATATGTCATATATGATGCATAATTTATAATTTTATAATGGAATACAAGTAAAAAATTTATATAGGTACATACTTCACTTAGTGAAGGTGATCATACAACAAATGTAATTTATTATGTTTGAAAAACGAGTCAAGCAATTTGTGAAGAAATTAATGATTTTCATCCAAAATTTACCTAAGGAGGTTATTTATATTATCCTTTTGGAAACAATTACATACACATTTATTCTTATTACCCTTTTGTCCATTACACTTAACAATAAGACATTCATCTTAATCATCCGGACTCTAATAGCAATTCCATACCACTTGAGCTCATTGAAATCATAAACAATACCTTTTTTTTTATAAGATTTCAATTCTTAGATTACAACATTGACTAAACCAATAACCCCGCTACTAGTTGGATTCATAGTTACTCGAATCATTGATGATGTTTCTATCATAGGCGAATTTAATAAAGGCCATAATAAAATCCAAGTATGTCCTTAAGAAGAATGTGTGTAGTATTGCTAGCATATTATTTCAAATATCAACCATTTCATCTATTTTTATAGGTAAACTATTCATGAAGGTCTACACCTTTGAAGCGTAAACAAGATGAAGATTGTGATCTAAGTTCCTTCAAAACTTAATACTAATAAAGTAATGGAAAAATAAATTATAAATCTAATACTTTACACACGTTTTACTTTGTGATTGATTCATCCTTTAGGGTTTCTTCTGCAATTCTATCGACATTCATCACAAGAGACAACTAAAAGTGTTTATAATACGTACAAGATTTCACCTAATAATGAGCTACACTTGAGACTTAATATACACTAGGAGAGAGTCCGATTGATTGGACTCACTAAATTAGAAAATACACAATTATTGAGTACATGCGAAAATATGTACCTATCTTCAAAGTGTTTAAATAAAACTAGCACCTCTTCATGTGTGACTTGTTTACAATATAATATCGTAAACTCCATAACTACGAGATTGTAAATCCTCGTTAAATTTAATTCCTTCTTCCTCAGCTTTGATCGTTCAAAATGAGTTAGCATAAAACCCAAATCGGTACGGTCCGGTTTCACCAAACTAAATCGGACTCAAACCGGTTAAATATTAATTTCATAGTCGATTTTTGGATATGGTCGAGCAATAACACCCTGGTTGCAACCTTGCCGTCTTCAGTAGCCCTCGACTGTGTTGGACGACAAACATTTTGGTCTCGATATTTATCCCTTCAGTGAACATCTCCTTTCGATGAACCTTTTGTCTCGTCAAGCACCAGTAAGCTCAAACCACCCTTGGATCTTCTTTAATCGGCAAAAATTTAGGAGACATCTGCCACTCTCTTCAACTAGAGTTATAGGTTGCGATGCAAACAAACCTTCTCCTTCATCTTCTATGCAAGAACGCAAACTTCCTTCCTCTATTCTCCAAAAATGAACCAACATTTTCTTATGTTGGACTACAAGATGAGTCTCTTCATCCTCTAATTATACACCAATCCAAAACGAGCTTGCATTAGATGCACATCTACAACACGAGCTTGCAACAACTCCCTACTACAACAAGACCCTGCAAATTGTATTTACTACTTCACACTTTCTTCTCTAGCTCGAAGGTAAGCTTACTCTTCCTCTTCGTTCTTGGTCGGAGCTTTAACAATTCTTATAATGACGAAACCTTCAGAATTGCATCTTCTCTCAAGCGGATGTTTGAGATAGATTGAGTCTATGATGCACGGACACGACGGGAAACAGGGAAGCAACAATCCTAAAAATCATAGGAAATGGGGACACGGCGAGGAAAACAAATAATATATCATTTTAAAGCTATTGAAATTAGGAATTCATGTATCAAAATGAAAAACATATATATGAAAAACTCAATGACATATAACTACATAAGTAGATGAATAACCTAACAACAAAATAACCTAAAGTCCGAAACACATTCAAACACTACAATGTTTAAACACATGCAACATACTAAGTCTTACATGTTACATCAAACAAAATCACAAACCAAGTCACAAACCAAGTCATAAATAAAATCACAAACCAAGTCACAAACAAAGTAAAAAACACAAGATCATTCAATGTCTTCAATTAGCACACCCTCCATCTCTGGCTCGTCAAGAGATATATCTGCAAATTCAAGAATTCATGTATCTTCCAAAAATCCAAATTCATCACCACCAACATCCCACATTTTAGATCGCCCTTCTTCATATTCCTTGGTGTTCCTTGATAAAAGACGGAGATTATTATGAATGAAGACTAAATCTTTTACACGCTTTGGAGTTAACTTATTCCTCTTCAAAGAATGAATAAAAGAATAAGTAGGTTGTCTAAGCAATCTCATTGCTAAGGTTTGAAGAAGTGGAGTTGAGGATCCATATGATGCCCACCATTTTATCGGGTCCATTGAAAACCTCCTTCTAAGAGCATTTAAATCACCAAATGGCCCCAACTCCAGAGAAAATTCAGCATACCCATCCACAACCTTGTCATAATCATTGAGATCTGGATAGAGCCTTTGAAAACATTTCTTTCTTTCCACTGAAATATCATTATCTCTATGTGGAGCCAATCTAGTCGGATGCTCATCAAGTCATTCTCTACTATAATACCTACAAGGAAAAAGAAAGCAAGAGTAAAATAATAATTAAAATGTCTTAATGTCATAACATGATATAAAACCAAGATAATATTTATACATTACAAATAAATTATTACCCGAGGTGAAGAGAATGTGCTGAACAATGAAGGGGTGTGTTACTCTTTGCCCAACGAGCAACAAGAATGCGATGCACCACAATCCAGAATGGAGAAACTTGAAACTCATCCAAGTCTTCATGCTCATAAATAACCTTCTTCACATTATCAATCATAGAATCCCACATCTCATACACCATGTGAGACCCCTATTCTTTCGGACCGAGATCGGACCATAGCCGAGATTGGCTTTGGGCCGAGATCGGTCAGCCGCACCCGCGGGCACTTGGTGCCGCCCCTGCGGTCCTGGTTGCCGCCCCTGCGGTTTCCGGCGGCTGCAGCCGGCTTTGTTGACTCCTTTGACCCGTGCTTTACCCTTTACTCTTCTTATTCTTTCCCTTGGCTGATCAAGGGCTTCTTCTTCACTTCCTTTCCAGCTTCCTTCACGTTCCCTTTGCTTCCCTTGTTCTCTTTGATCTTGTTCTTGGTTTGGAAGAGTTTGGCTTGAGAATTGTGTGTGGTGGCTGTTGTTGTTGATGGTTGTGTATAGGCTGAGCTTGGAGGCCAGCTCTTGAGGTGTTTGATCTCTCCCTACAGCTTAGGACCACAAGAGTGGTAAGTGCTTGCTTCTCCTTTCTTTCTTTCCTTCCTTCCCTTGGATTCAATCTTTCTAGCTTAGGATTAGATGCACCTTTAAGGGTGTTGATGTTAGTATGTGTATGTATATGTATATGCTTAGTTTTGGTGAAGAGAAGACGTGAATTGATCACGTGAAGAGTGAAAGAAGAACCGCGGGATTATCTTCTGCACTGTCGCCGCCCCCGCGGCCAGAAGCCACCGCCCCCGCGGCCTTTGTCTCAACGCCTGCGCCAGAGTCAGCGCCTTGCCTGCGTCGCCAGCGCCCCTTGTCACCGCCCCAGCGGCTGAGTGCCGCCGCGCCTGCGGTCGCCTGTGTTCCGCCCCTGTGTCTCTCCTTCACGCAGGTGCGTTTTGTTCCGGTTCTACCTAGAGTTAGGTAGATCCTTTCCTTTTCTAGTATGAGTGGTAGTAGCATGCTATGTACGAGTATGAGGTTAGAATGAGTTTAAGTGCGGTACCGTTCGTGCCGGTTACGACTTTGAGATTTACGAGTTCGAATATGATCCTTATGGATCCCTTGGGTCTAGGTGTGACCCTGTTATGGATATGAGTGTGATATATATGTATGCCTTGTATAGGCCGTGTTGTCCTCCAGATTGGAGTGGACGTAGTTGAGAGTTGATCATAGTTGGGATTACTTCCGAGACTGAGGTAATTCCATAGGACTTACTTAGTTGCCATCTCTATATTGGATGTTGCATGTGTGGTGTATGTTTATGCTTGATAGTATGTGCTATTATGTTTCCCGACCTATGGTATAGTCACTGCCCATTGTAGGGTTGTGACAACTTTTCCCTGTCATCCCGCGTGGAGACAAGGAGGTTCTCTGCGGAGGCCAGATATGGAAGTGGGACGGGCACTTGCTCCACTCCCATAGGGTACACGGAAAGTGTGACCAGATCACCACTCCAGCTGGCAACCTCCCCGAGAGGCGAGGGTTATATTCCTCGTGTCACATATGTTCATATTGATATTTATATATATACGATTTGTGTGTTGGACCACTCATATAAAGATAATGAACTGGGTAAATGTGTGATATCATGTTGAAGTGCTTAGTATGTCTGATATGTGATTGTGCTTATGTTCATTATTTATATGTGTATGGTTAGCTAACGGTTTCATACCGTGTTGTAGATCTTTACAAGTTAGGAGAACTGCAGGGTGATCTAGAGAGGGTGATCCGCTGAGGGCTCCGTACACTGGGATTATTATCGTGGGATATGGGATATTTGATGTACGGTTATATGTACCTTTTCTACTCAGCGGTACTTATGTATTACCTTTTGGGATTTATATATCAGTTTTACGTTTTGTATTTAATCTATCGGTGCCTTGTTGCAAGATTAAGTGAAATTGTTGTCAGGCTCAGGTCAGTATCCATTGTGAGATCCTAGCCCAGTAGCACCTCGAGTCCTACGGATTTGGGGTGTTACAAAGTTGGTATCAGAGCCTAGGTTGACAACAATGGCACTCGTAAACTGCAATAAAGTTCGAATAGATAAATAAACAGAACCCGAAAGGGGTCTGACTTTTCAAAAGATTTTGGTTTTGAAATGAGTATAAAATGTTTTGGGATATCGTGTACGTGAGCCATCACCCCTATGAAGATCTCGACAGTATAGGTATATATATATATATAGATAGATACTATTTGATGTGATGTGTGATATATATATATATATATATATATATATATATATATATATATATATATATATATATATATATATATATATATATATATATATATATATATATATATATATACATACGACATATATATAGCCTTCTGAGTTAGGTTTACGTCCTCTGCAGATGGTTCAGACTAGAGCTTTACTTGTAGATGGACGAGGTAGAGGTAGACCCCCTCTAGGTAGAGGACAGGGTAGGACTACCGCTGCTGATCCCCGTGCAGCGAAAGAGGTTCACGAGGACGATGCTGAGAGTGTAGTACCTGAGACTGGAACGGCGTAGCTGGGAGACAAGGTCCACAGCGGGTCCAGTCAGATGACCCGGATGTTGTCTCCATGGAGGGACCGGTATTTCGTGAGTACATTCGGCAAGTGGGGGAGGCTGCCAGAGCAGGCAGACCTGTCCTGGATCTGCCAGTACATGAGGGATCGGCTGAGAGATCCCATGGAGTGACTCAGGTGCCAGCTGTACAGGCACATGCTGCTGAGATTGTTCGAGCTCTAGAGCAGTACAGAGGAGCTCGACCAGACAGTTGGTTGAAAGGTATTTCATCAGAAGGGAGTATCCCCTTTCTCTGGGAAGGTGGGGTTAGAGGTGGAACTGTGGATAGGACATGTAGACTCGGCTTTAGAGTCTATCAGATGTCCAGCTGACAGACAAGTAGAGTTGGTACAGACCCTGTTCCGGGACCTGGCACAACATTGGTGGAGATCTGTGCGGGTCAGGTTTCTAGCTTTGACCAGATGAGGAGTATGATCAGAGAACGTTTCTGCCCTGCCTCAATAAGGAGGGAGAAACTACGTGATTTTATGGAAGTTGGCTTTGATGACGTACCAGTCTCTGAGGCTATCAGGAGATTTCAGGAGGAGCTGGCATTGCTGAGATCAGCTGCACCTTCTGTGGATCAGCATGTATATCTATTTTCCCGACGACTGAGGGATGCCACCTGGGCCTATATGGCAGGATTTCATTGTGAGTCCTTGATGGACTACCAGGATAGAGCCGCCGATTATGAGCGAGAGCGGGTTAGGTAGAGGAGAGCTTCTCAAACCGGGAGGTCTGAGAAGAGACAGCGTACTGGGCAGGTCAGTGGTACTGCCGGAGCTGTTAGTGTAGGGGGAGACCAGAGTCGCTAGAGTCATCCCTCATCTGCACCCGTTACAGATAGGGGACGACAGTGCTACAACTGTGAGGGGTATGGACATATACGATCAGAGTGTACGAGGAAGACAGTGATTTGTTACATATGTGGTGGACGAGGACACATAGCTGTCTTTTGTAGATAGGGTGGAGTATCGTCTCAGCAGGGTTCTATTCCTGCTAGTGTAGCTGGGGGTGGACAAAGACCACCTCAGCAGCAGCAGATACAGGGACAACACAGAGTCCCGGATCATCCTACTACTCAGAGAGTTGCTCCTGGGTCGAGTAGAGGTAGAGGTCGTGGCAGGAATGCCACTGATACCTAGAGGAGCTCAGGATAGAGTCTTTTGAGCTGAGGAATGCGGAGGAGTCAGCTGCACCGAACGGTACAGGTACCATTCCTGACTCATGGTTTACCTGTTAGGGTTTTATTTGATATGGGTGCTACGCACTCTTTTATATCTGATGCCTATGGGGAGTGTTTGGTTTTGGTTTTGGATTTGACTGATGGGGACACCCTTCCGTATCGGGTTACCCGATGGTAGTAGGGTCAGAGGTACCCATGAGATTCGTGATTGTCCCATTTTTGTAGGGACCCGTATTTTACTAGTTGACTTCTCCATGTCATGCCATTAGAGCATGAAGAAGTCATACTAGGTATGGATTGGATGGTATAGACTTTCTACAGTCTTAGATATAGGTAGGAGGACTGTTACCCTCTCTACCGAGTTATTACAGATAGAGGTTTTCCGAGGATGGGACCTTGGAAAATCTGGTATGGTTATCAGTGCGATACGAGTAGCTAGACTGTTTGCACAGAGATGTGAGGCCTTTTGGTGTTATGCCATGAAGGAGGGGAAGAGTCCAACATTAGAAAATATTCCAGTAGTCTGTGAGTTTGCAGATGTGTTTGTTGAGCTTTCCAGTTTGCCACCTTAGAGGAGTGTGGACTTTGGTATCAAGTTAGAGCCTGGTACGAGGCAGATCTCAAAGGCCCATATCAGATGGCGCCTGTTGCGATGTTGGAGCTGATGAAGCAACTTGAGGAGTTGGCCGAGAAGGGTTTATTCACCATAGTGTATCTCCATGGGGAGCATCTGTCCTCTTCGTACGGAAGAAGGACGGATCGTTGAGACTATGTAGTGATTACAGAGAGCTGAACAAGGTGACCATTAAGAACAAGTATCCATTGCCGTGTATGGATGACTTGTTGGATCAGCTTTAGGGAGCGACAGTATTTTTCAGGATGGACCTGCGCTCAGGATATCACAAGCTGAGGGTGAGAGAGAGGAACATGCAAGACAACTGAGGACTGTATTACAGGTTTTACGGAATAGAGAACTTTATGCCAAGTTTTCTAAGTGCGAGCTTTGGGACGCCAGAGGTAGCATTCCTGGGTCATGTGGTATCAGCTGAAGGAATTAAGGTGGACTCGGCCAAGATTGAGGCAGTAGCAGCATGGACTACACCGACGAACGTCAAGGAAGTACGTAGCTTCCTTGGCCTAGCCGGTTATTACAGACGCTTTATGGAGGGCTTTTCTGTGATTGCCCGTCTACTAACGAGTTTGCTAAGGAAGACTACCAGATTGGTGTGTTCTGATCAGTGTATGAAGAGTTTTAAGGAGCTGAAGAGACGTCTGACTTCTGCTCCTGTTTGGGCACAGCCAGAGGAGATAGAGGGATTTGGTCTGATCAGAGTTGGACTTTCGGTTTCCGGATGAGGATGCCCGGCTGAGTACTTTAGAGGTTCTACCTGATCTATTGAGTGAGATCCAACAGAAGCAGGAGACCTGCCAGATCTTGATGAGGGTACGAGATAGATGTCTCGGGATGAGACACCACAGTTCCTGCTGGTAGCAGAGGGAGTTTGGAGACGCCGTGGTCGCGTCTGCGTACCTGCTGATACAAAGCTGAGACAGAGATTTTTACAGAAGGCTTACTGTACACCTTACTCTGTACATTCAGGTACGGGTAAGATGTGTCAGGACTTGAGACGTTTGTATTGGTGGAGAGGGCTGAAGCCGATGTGGCCAATTTGTGACACAGTGTGCAACCTGCCAGCAGGTCAAGATAGAGCATTGCAGACCTAGAGGTGAGCTCCATCCACTTCCGGTTCCACAGAGGATGTGGGAGGACGTCACCATGGATTTTGTGATTGAACTGAGGCTGAGCCGGAGTTTTTGATACCATTTGGGTCATAGTGGACCGATTGACGAAGACGGCACGATTCATTCCTATTAGAGAGACGTGGCCGGTGAGAAAATTAGCTGAGGAGTACACTAGGTAGATAGTGAGACTCCATGGTGTACCGAGGACGATTGTCTCAGACCGAGATATACGATTTACCTCGAGGTTCTAGCAGTAGATACAGACTGCCCTGGAGACGAGTTTATATTTTATTACTGCGTTCCATCCTCAGACAGATGATCAGTCAGAGAGGACCATCCAAACGCGGAAGAATATGCTGCGAGTTTGAGTTTTAGTATGCATCTATTGGGATGGCCCTTATGAAGCACTGTATGGGCAAAGATATCGTACACTGTTATGTTGGGATGAGCGTGGTACAACCAGTGGTGTGACACCTGATCAGATTCAGGATGATATGGCTCGAGTAGTACTGATTTGAGAACGTATGTTGACTGCGCAGAGCCGTCAGAGGTCGTATACAGATAGGAGGCGTAAACCTCTAGAGTTAGAATTAGAGCCTAGTATGGCTGAGAGTGTCTCCGACACGAGGTGTTAGATGCTTTGACATTAAGAAGAAGTTGAGAGCGCAGCTTACAGATAGTCCTGTCTCCAAGATTCGAGGATTTATCCTGGGTTTCATATGTCTCAGCTGAGGGACTACATACCAGCTCCGAGACACACTGTGAGTTATGATGATTTGGTGGTTGAGCCGGACCACATCTGTATGAAGCATTCTATTACAGTCCTAGGCAGAGGCATGAGATGTTTGCGTTTATAGAACATTCTTGTGTTGAGGATACAGTGATTGAGACGAGAACCTGATGAGGCTATGGGAGAGACTGAGGATAGTATCCAGAGGAACTATCCAGAGTTATAGACGAGGATAGATATACCTGTGAGATCCAGGAGTAGGTCTTAGGACTAGCTTGAGGAGCGATATGATTACGTGCATATGTGCTTATGTGCTTATATGCTATGCTATGTTATTTTCGTGCTAGCTATGATGTGTTTATGATCTTACTACATCTTGTTGTGCTAGTACGACTGTTAGGGATAGCTGGAGATGGTTTCTACCTCCATGCTATTTTGATGGACATAGTTTGGATGGAGATGTCTTCTCCATGCCCCGATGATGGTTTGGCTAGAGATGTCTCTCTACGCCCCGGATAGTAGTGTGATCTTTTGAGGTATAGTATCAAATGGGTTGATACCTTAGGTACGAGATGTGATACCTCCGATAGAGAGAGTGTATCCCGATGCTGAGTATAAGAGGTTTCCGGGTTTGTACAAGTTTCGGGACGAAACTTGTTTTTAGGGGAGTGAGATGTGAGACCCCTATTCTTTCGGACCGAGATCGGACCATAGCCGAGATTGGCTTTGGGCCAAGATCGGCCAGCCGCACCCGCGGGCACTTGGTGCCGCCCCTGCGGCTTCCCACCCCTGCGGTCCTGGCTGCCGCCCCTGCGGTTTCCGGAGGCTGCAGCCGGCTTTGTTGACTCCTTTGACCCGAGCTTTACCCTTTACTCTTCTTATTCTTTCCCTTGGCTGATCAAGGGCTTCTTCTTCACTTACTTTCCAGCTTCCTTCACGTTCCCCTTGCTTCCCTTGTTCTCTTTGATCTTGTTCTTGGTTTGGAAGAGTTTGACTTGAGAATTTTGTGTGGTGGCTATTGTTGTTGATGGTTGTGTATAGGCTGAGCTTGGAGGCCAGCTCTTGAGGTGTTTGATCTCTCCCTGTAGCTTAGGACCATAAGAGTGGTAAGTGCTTGCTTCTCCTTTCTTTCTTTCTTTCCTTCCCTTGGATTCAATCTTTCTATCTTAGGATTAGATGCATGTTTAAGGGTGTTGATGTTAGTATGTGTATGTATATGTATATGCTTAGTTTTGGTGAAGAGAAGACGTGGATTGATCACGTGAAGAGTGAAAGAAGAACCGCGGGATCATCTTCTGCACTGTCGCCGCCCCCGTGGCCAGAAGCCACCGCCCCGCGGTCTTTGTCTCAGCGCCTGTGCTAGAGCCAGCGCCTTGCCTGTGTTGCCAGCGTCCCTTGTCACCGCCCCCGC
Source organism: Fagopyrum tataricum (assembly GCA_002319775.1). Classification (NCBI taxonomy): domain Eukaryota; kingdom Viridiplantae; phylum Streptophyta; class Magnoliopsida; order Caryophyllales; family Polygonaceae; genus Fagopyrum; species Fagopyrum tataricum. The sequence continues at coordinate 77,635 of NCTC01003557.1, forward strand.
GCCTGCGGTCGCCTGTGTTCCGCCCCTGCGTCTCTCCTTCACGCAGGTGCGTTTTGTTCCGGTTCTACCTAGAGTTAGGTAGATCCTTTCCATTCCTAGTATGAGTGGTAGTTGCATGCTAGGTACGAGTATGAGGTTAGAATGAGTTTGAGTACGGTACCGTTTGTGCCGGTTACGGCTTTGAGGTTTACGAGTTGGAATATGATCCTTATGGATCCCTTGGGTCTAGGTGTGACCCTGTTATGGATATGAGTGTGATATATATGTATGCCTTGTATAGGCCGTGTTGTCCTCCAAATTGGAGTGAACGTAGCTGAGAGTTGATCATAGTTGGGATTACTTCCGAGACTGAGGTAAGTCCATAGGACTTACTTAGCTGCCATCTCTATATTTGATGTTGCATGAGTGGTGTATGTTTATGCTTGATAGTATGTGCTATTATGTTTACCGACCTAAGGTATAGTGACTGCCCATTGTAGGGCTGTGACAGCATTCCCCTGTCATCCCGCGTGGAGACAGGGAGGTTCTCTACGGATAGGCCAGATATGGAAGTGGGACGGGCACTTACTCCACTCCCATAGGGTACACGGGAAGTGTGACCAGATCACCACTCCAGCTGGCAACCTCCCCGAGAGACGAGGGTTATATTCCTCGTGTCACATATGTTCATATTGATATTTATATATATACGATTTCTGTGTTGGATCACTTATATAAAGATAATGAACTGGGTAAATGTGTGATATCATGTTGAAGTGCTTAGTATGTTTGATATGTGATTGTGATATCATGTTGAACTGCAGGGTGATCCAGAGAGGGTGATCCGTTGAGGGCTCCGTATACTGGGATTATTATCTTGGGATATGGGATATTTGATGTACGGTTATATGTATCTTTTGTACTCAGCGGTACTTATGTATTACCTTTTGGGATTTATATATCCATTTTACGTTTTGTATTTAATCTATCGGTGCCTTGTTGCAAGATTCAGTGAAATTGTTGTCAGGTTAAGGTCAGGATCCATTGTGAGATCCTAGACCAGTAGCACCTCGAGTCCTACGGATTTGGGGTGTTACAGATACTATGCGATGCTACGATACGAAGACGTTAAATCTCTAAAGTCAATCGTTATATTGGAACATTATATTAATTCGTATGTTTTGATGGTTTAATGAATATCTTTATATGTTTGATAATTAGGGTCAAAGAATCGAGGCTAGAGCAAAGTAGTCATTCTTCACTCTAGTGTATGAGAACCTTCTTGAAGAGGGTAATGCTTTATTGATATGTCGTTTTGATGTCGTGGAGCATGAGGATTACTACCACGTCGGCAGGAAACAACTCCAAATTGAAATTGAAAAAAACACGAACATATCGCAATATTTTGGGATTGTAGACGTTCCGAAATTTGGTTTTGATTTCTCAAGTTTTTACAACATTCGGAAAAAAGCTATTTGCGATAATTGTTTGGTCGGTAAGTTTCTCTATCTCACAATCGTGTTCCTCATATTCTCATTGTTATAATTTATGTTTTGTAATCTCTTTTTAGATGTTTTTGGTGAGATTGATCGAATTACAAGGTTGGATTTGAACACTGGTACCTCTTATGATGGAAAGACTCTTCTTAAAGACAAAGAGATTGAATTTTGGCTCAAAGATTGAAGATAACCCTTTTCTTTCTTTTTTTCTACGCATTGAATATTATAAGTATGTATTCCTTATTTTCGACTGTTACAAAATACTTTAACAAATTTATTTTTCCATGTAATAGGAAAAACCAACTCAAGTGTAAGCTAATTGGAAGTCGATTTGTAGAAACTATACTATCATATTACATCGAGTGTAACGACGATCACAAGTTTATAACTATCAAATTTGCCAAAATGCTTCATATTAATGGTAGGTAGTTCCAGTATATTATTTAATATAAATAACTTTTGTATTTGTAGTCACCTAACGACATTGTTTTTATTTAGATCTAGCCGATTTGATGAACGCGGGAGACAAAACAAGGGCAATTTTAGGCATCGAATCCCCTGATGTTTTACCATACGTATATGGGTTAGTGATAATTTTGATTGCATGCACCTCCTATATAATATATGTTTATGCTTTAACCTAAAATAATATACGTTTTGTCATCTAGAATTATCATAGTAATATGTAGTATATACAACATTGTTACTAATATGTGTAATTATAAAATTGTACCTAGGTTTGTTCCTTTCAAGCTGATCGACCCAGAGATCACCGAAAGTTAAGATGCCGAAGCAGGAGTTGATGAAGAATACTTTATTGTTGCAACTGATCAACGAGTTTGATTATTTTAATTTTTGTTCTGATACTTATTTTAGGTTTGAAACAGATTGTTTGCTATCAATATGTTTTTATTTATTTCAACTCTGGGTACGTTTGTTTATGTAGTTTCAATTTTATATGATCATAAATTAATTATTATTATTGCCAATATATTAAAAGATATTAGTGCAATCTTTTAAGCGTAAATTAAATTCTTATAAATATTTGAATTATATTATTTTTATAAGTAAGTAATTGTATAATAAAAATAATATAATTATTAATAAACATTAGAATAATAAAATAATAATTTAGATATTGAAATATTACGTTTTTCTATTCATTCGATTCACGGGAAAAAAACATTTAATCGTTAATAAACCAATCTATAATTTTAGTTTTATAACCGAAAATATCATTAGAACAAACTAATCATTTTCTTATTGTACCTGTAACCTTTGAGTTTAATATGAATTATTCTAATGGATAATATAAGTCGAACAAACCAATCAATTTTTTTTTTTCAAATAAATTAATTAACAAAATATTTGCTCCATATTACATGGATATTATCTTATGAAAATATTTATAGAGGTATAATATTAATGAATCGATTTTTTAAAATAATATATTCACTATGATTAATAATATTAAAATATATAGTAGGTTATGAACCAATTAAAAAGTGAAGATCGAACATATTTTATTTAAACGTACCATACATACAATATCTATTTAAAATATGTAAGCCAAATTTACAATAAGTTATATATGTTTCTAGAAATAATTAAAAAACCAATTTAAATCGGATGGATGAAAGATATATCATTGGAAAATATGCCATCATAATTTTCAATTATTTAAATTAGAACAATTTGGAATTAAATTTTGATTATTTATAAAATACAAACGTAAATAGCATCAATAAAGTTAAATATAATAAAAATTGAGTTAATTTTTTAATATAAAATATAAAATATATAATATCTATAAATTTATAAATACTATTAAAAAAATATTTATATTTACATATATAAAAGATTGATAAGATTGATTGGTTAGTATAATATCTATAAATCTAATAACGCATAATATCAGCGGAACAAACCAATCAAAATATTTTATTTTTCAAATACACTAATTAACAAAATATTTGCTCTAGATTACATGGATAATTAGACATTTGAAAATATTTAGATTTGTTTAATAAAGATCGATTAAATCTATGCCTAAAATATATAATATACAATATCTATAAATCTTATGAGATCAAAAAATATTTGTAATACAAAAGATCGGTTGAATCTAACAATAAAATCTCAAAAGATATTAAATCTATCTACTTATTCAGTAAACCAATATCTACCAATATCTTAAAAAAGTTTTTTCGAATATCTTAAAAAAAAAAAAACGAGTGTTATCTATATATATAGACGCTCGTATTCTTAAAATCTACAATTAGTCGGTTATTGTGAAGTCGGCATTCCCACAATATGTCCAACTCAACAGATGTTTCGCCGATATCATCATCATCATTCGCGCATTCTACTGCGAATAATGTAAGTTTCTCATAATTTTGGAAGGCATGTAGTTTAGAAATCTCTTTTAATCGAATGATTGTTTAATGAATTTTCTTATTATAACAGACGGATTGCCGTGCTTCCGGTCAGAAATACCTAAACGACATCATCGATCGAGGGCTGATTTCGTTTGACATTGTTGTTATAATTACACGACTTTGGTATGAAAAGTTTAGACGCACTCAAACGGATGGGGAGTTCTATTATGTGAAGAATATGAACATGGTATTGTAGGATGAAAAGGTGGGACAAATCGTTTCGTTTATAGATATACTCTTTTATTTGTAAACATAATTACTCTATAACAATAGATTTTAATCATACATTTTGCTTGTGTACAAAAACTATTTCGCAGGATCAAAGGATGTATGCTTTTGTTTCAACAGAATACACAGACAGATGGATAGCTTGGCTTTAAGAGGGCTACTTGATCAGAATTTTCAATTTCTAAAATCAAGAATTGAAATCCATTTACATACAAAAGTCTTTAGATTGAAGGAAACTATTCCCATTCCAAAATTCGGTTTGGAATTCATTCATTTTAATACCATTTATGAAAAAATGATTGAAACTACATTTTTAATAGGTAAAATATATAATCTAATGTAAAACTATATTATTTATATTATAATTATGAGTCTCATATTTTTTATAACATTCTAACAACTATGTCTTTGAATGTAGATGTTGTGGGAAAAATTTCGAAGCTTTCATTCGTTGAACACAACTACGCGGGTGTTGAAGTCGGCAAACGTATAAGGACAAACATGCTCATCGACGTGTATATCATAAATAAATGGTAATTAAAATTTTAATTCAATAGTTTATATGTATTATTCGTTATATACTTTATTAAATATATTATTATATTATTAAACTTTGTAATTAAAGTAATTTTCTATTTAAAATAATATTAGTTTAATATTTAAATACAATTATTATTATAAAGTATAGTTACACACAAGTTCTTTGGCCAATGTTTTTTATTTGAACAATTTATCATAATTTTTTTTATAGTAATATAAAGCATTTACTATTTTGTTTAAAATTTTGATTATTTGTCCAACTTGAGCAGGGGAGATACTTTGATGAGTAAGATATCCGGCGAAACAATCGTAGAGGAATTGATATCGTATTATACCTATAGTAACACATATGAAAACACATATTTAATACTACAGTTTGCTAAGATCATTCATACTGATACTAGTAAGCTTTAAAAGTCTTTATATATTGATGTTTTGCATTGTTACCATTATGTTTTAATATAAATACCTATGGTTTTGTGTAGGAGGCATCTACATCACAAATATCGTAGATAAGACTAGAAAATACCGTGTATTGATGACCCTGAAATTTGTAATTATGTTAAAGGGTAAGACTAAAATCTACTTTTTCTTGCCTAATTTATTATGCTTGTATATATCCTTATTATTTTAAAAGTGAGAGTTGCCCAAATGAAAGTGTCCTTCCTAAATTACCCTCAAGTGTCCCTATTACTGTATTTTTGCCATTTACTCTAATTTTATTTTATTTTACTTTTAGTTTTCCTTTTAAAGGGGGACATTTTTATTTTTTTTGAAGGGGAATATTAACATAACTGCTAGAAGGCGGCAACCCAAATCCTCTAATTTTCTTTTATTTTTAAATTTAACATTCTATTTTATTTTTTTTTGGTAAAAGAGACGAAGAAGGAATTAGACTCCCTCGTCATTTATTACAAGAAAAAACATTAACACAAGACAAGACGTTGCTGCGCCACGCCCCGCAAATCATCTTCAAAAAACTAAGAATACCCGTAGGAGGGTTGTGCAAAAAATGAACACCAAACGGAAAAGAGAAAGCAAGAGAAGCAAGAGCATCCGCCGTAGCGTTTGCCTCTCTGTAAATGTGACGGAATTGAATGTTCCAATCCCTACTGAGGAAGCCTTGGCAAAGAGACACTAGACTAAAAAGTGGGTGAGAGCTATGAATGGTTCGTTTGACGAGTGTAACTGCTAGTTCTGAGTCAATTTCAACTTGAAGACATCTGATTCCCTTTTCCCACGCAGAGTAAAGACCCATGTGAAGACCCCAAAGTTCAACCAAAAGGACCGATCCAGAACCGATGTTGAAAACAAAACCACCACACCACTGACCATGAGGATCACGAACAAGACCCCCTGACGCGGCACTCATTGAACTGTGCTTTACAGCACCATCAGTGTTGAGTTTAAACCAACCTTCCGGCGGGTGAACCCAGCGGATATCAATCCACTGCTTAGGCAAACCAGGAGGAGATAAAACATTTCTTCTAAAAGCCTTAGCAATATGATGCACCTGTCCAGCAATGAACTTGATCTTGCATTGTGGAGGACTGGAACCATGAAAAATGTGTGCATTCCTCCACTTCCAGCACCACCAAAGGGTGGCAAACCAATCACACCAAGGGAGATCTTCAACGTGCAACACCCGACATGACAGATTCAATGCCAACCAAAGATTATCATTAAGAGTGAAAAAGTCAGCAGCAATCGAGACCAATATCAATCCGCCCCAAAGTTGTGTCATATGAACACAGTCTCTGAACAAGTGCATCAACGTTTCAGGAGCCCTGAGACACACGGGACAATTCTCAGATTGTGCAATGTGGCGCCTTTTCCGTTCCGCATTGGTGAGTAACCGGCCATGAGTGAAGAGACAAAGAAAGGTGCGCACACGTTGTGGAACATGAAGTTTCCAAATCAAACCGAACACAGCTGCAGTATCATCATGAACATGAACATCACTATTCAACGCAACATAAGCAGAAGACATCGAGTAAAGTCCATTGGACTCAAACTTCCAAGCAATGCAATCTGGGATGGTCAGGAGATTCGAAACCACATGACTCGCAACCATTCCAGTACATTCCGGAGGAAGAACCGAGTAGAAGGAGTCCCATTTCCAACCCTCCCCCTCAGTCCAAAAATCGGCAACCTTACCAGTCCAGGATGCGCCCGTGTTCATGTGCTGGACATGATCGATCAGAGGGCTATCTTGACACCACGCATCCAACCAAAAATAAGTACATTGACCATTAGAAATACACCATCTTGTACCTAGTTTGAGAATATTCTCTTTTGCCCAAATGATGCCTTTCAGAATGGATACGAGATTCGCATCTCTAGCATTCCTGATACCGAGTCCTCCTTGCTTCAAAGGTTTACAGACAGTGGACCAAGAAACAAGATGCATTTTCCGAGAACTCTCTGTGCCACTCCATAAGAAAGTACGGCAGAGTTTATCAATTTCAGAACAAATAGAAGCAGGAATTCTAACAACTCTCATGATGTAAGACGGTAAAGTGCTTAAGAAAGACTTGATCAAGGTAAGTCTTCCTGCAAAAGAAAGTAATCGACCTTTCCAGGAGGCAAGCCTTTGCTTTGTTTTAACTATAAGAAAGTCAAAATCCCTTCTAGACAAACGGGATTTTACAATCGGGAAACCAAGATATTTTCCAAAATCTCTAGAAGAGATAATATCAGCAGCCTGCTGAATAGTCAATTTTAATGAACCACTAACATTGGCAGAGAGAAACAAAAGAGATTTCGTGATGCTGACTTTGAGTCCTGATGCTAAGCAGAAATCGCTCAAACATTTCTTGATGATTGCAACTTGGGAAGGTGAAGCTTCCGCAAATAAAACAATATCATCAGCGAAAAATAAGTGAGACATACCTGTGCATCCCCGTTTAATCTTCACAGTCTTCCAGTGGCCTTTATCAACCAGGTCTTGAATAGCATGTCCAAGACGTTCCAGGCATAGAACGAAAAGATAGGGCGACAAGGGATCCCCTTGACGGACCCCCCGCGAGGGAACAAATTCATTGGAAGTTTCACCGTTCCAAATAATTCTCATGGAGAAAGAGCGTACACAAGCTGAAATCCACTTTCTCCAAATCTGAGGGAGACCCAATTTAATACAAGTATCATCAATAAAATCCCATGAAAGACGATCATAAGCCTTCTCGAGATCGATCTTAAATGCCATCCACTTCCGACCTGCCTTCTTCTTCTCCATTGCATATATCATTTCTTGAACAATGACCACATTATCCTCAATCATTCTCCTTGGGATAAAACTGCTCTGGAAAGGGCTCACCGCCCTAGACATAATAGGTTGAATTCGATTCACTAAGAGTTTAGAAATGAGTTTGTAGATTACATTGCAGAGTCCAATAGGTCGGAATTTAGACATGTGATCCGGACTTGGGCATTTGGATATCAAGGATATAACAGTATCATTCAAACCCGGCGGCATTTCGGAAGAATTAAAGAAGCCTTGAACAGTACTCAAAATTATAGGCCTCACAATCTCCCAACACTGTTGAAAAAAAATAGCATGAAACCCATCACTTCCGGGAGATTTTAACGCCCCCATTTTCAGGAGCGTATTGTGAATTTCGATCTCAGAGAAAGGTCGAAGTAAATCAGAAACTTCCTCAGAAAGAAGAATAGGAAAGTCAGCAATGGAACTGTCAATGACTTGAGAATCAATCGGGACTACAGTGAATAATTTCTGGAAAAAATTTACTACATTACTTTGGAGACGAATGGGATCCGATATCCAGCACCCCTCATCAATTAGGATGCATTCAATCCGGTTAGCTCTTCTACGGATCACAGTGCTCATATGGAAAAAAGCAGTGTTACGATCTCCCTTAGTGATCAACTTTTCTCTAGCCTTCTGCAACCAAAGGACTTCCTCCCGATCGAGAATAACTTCAAACTCTCTCTGTAAATCCTCATGTAGGTTTAGAAGACCTTGGTCCATCCGTTGTTCGATTTCCGTTTGGATCTCGTTCAAGCGTCTAATAATATGATTCTTCCTTTGCTCGATTCTACCGAAACTCACTTTATTCCAGACCAAGATTTTGGCTCTCAAAAAATCAAGTGCCTTGCCGAGGTCAGAGGAGCCATTACTGGACCAGTTCTCCTTAACCACGGATCGAAATTCATCATGGAGAAGCCAAGCAGCTTCAAATCGAAAAGGTCTTCTATTTCTACTCGTCACCCAAAGAGGTTGGAGAACAAGGAGCAACGGATTATGATCAGATGAGAGAGGTGGTAAATGACGAACCACCGCCTCACTCCAAGCAACCCTAGCAGAATCGTTCATGAAAATTCTATCTAGCCTTTTTGACTGTCTGTTAGCCAAATCTTTGCCACTATTCCCAATAAACTTTGGTCCATTGAAACCCATATCAATAAGTTGGAGTTCATCCACCCAACTTTGAAAAACGCCTGAATCTCTTGACAAGTACCTCACTCTTCCCCCACACTCAACTGCAGTTAAAATCACCTCCCACAATCACTTGACCTTGACAATTGCGAACTGCCCTTGATAAAATTTCCCAACCTTCTTTGCGCCTGTCAAAAGACGGCGGGTTGTAAACAACGAATAAATTAAGCGTCTCAACACCCAGATCCACAATCACATGAACAAAGTTAACTTCTTTCTGTTTCACCCGGACTTTATGATTTGCTTTATTCCAAAGAAGCCAAATGCCACCTTCAAAACCATTTGCCTCCATCCTCGTGAAGTCGGTAAAATTTAGTCGATTATAAACATTATCAGCCTTCTCCCCTGATAATTTAGTTTCCATGAGGATCAAAAAATCAATCCTATGACGGTTGACCATGTAGCTGAGGGCTTTGCGGAACCGTCTGTTACCCGCACCCCTGCAATTCCAAAAGAGGGCACTCATTGATGACCCTCAGTGGAGTCGGGCCCATGTGGCAGTTGTTGTGGAGAAGAAGGTAAATCGACCACCATGTTATTGTCCACCTTATCAGGAGGTAAATCGGCCCTAACATGACCAGGAGAGGTGATCTCGATCTCCATTCCGCAAGCAGGCGTCCCATTTACAGACGAGAAAACTGGGAGAACACTGTAACTCGGACTGGAAACCCCAACAAGAGGGATGGTGGATGTACTGGATTGCATATTCATGGGCTCATTTTTCGAAAGAACAAGACCACTTGTTGGGCCAATAGAATGAATCTGGCCCACTATTTTGGCTCTTTTTGGATTCTTAGGGTTTTTTGTGGAGGTTTCTTCAGATTCCACCGTTATGGATTTGGGAATTGTCAATGATGGAGTAGTAACGGTTTCAGCGGTCTCCGCAATAACTACCGGATTTATTACAGAGTTAATTTCTCCAACTGGTATCGGCGCCACCGGTGTAACCTCCGTTGAATTGTCAACTACCGCTAATGCATGGAAATTGTTGCCAGAAATGGTGATCAGTTCAGAATGGATCTTGGATCTTTCCATCGTTTTACCCCTTTTTTGCTTCCTAGCGACGGACATCCAAGGGCCCAGGAATTCCTCACTAGTTGTAGTGTTACTCGAAGAATGATCCTCCCTGACATCCATTTCTTGGTGACTCCCATCATCCTCACCGATGGCTTCTTTCCCCTTCGACATGTCCCTTATTTCATCCTTTTGCATAACTTGTGGACATCTCTCAGAGACATGTCCATATAAACTGCATCTATGGCAAATCTGGTTTAAACCTTCGTATTCCACATGAAACCTCGTGTCACCAATTAGAATTGTACCGATGAGCGGTTTATCAAGTTCTAATTCGACACAAACTCTAGCAAACTTTCCACGTGTGGCATAAAGTGTATTTAAATAAACTTTTAATGGAGTAACAAGGGCTGAAGCCAGACCGTACAAAACCGCATCATCATAGAGTTGCATAGGAAGTTCAGATAATCTCGCCCACGCAAAAATCGTACGTAACGAATCATTAAACGGATTGAACTGAGCCGACCAAGGACGTACAGTGATGTAGTGTCCAAATATCTCCCAAGGCCCTTCCGTTAGTGCTCTACGAAAATCCTCCTCCTTATCAAACCTAACTACATAATACCCATTTGGCAAGTCCAAAATTGTCATTAAGCCAGCGGGACGCCAGAGTTGATAGATTCTACGCTCCAACAAACGAAAAGCCACATTCTGGCCAAGAACTTTGATTATCACTGCCTGTTTCCACTTCTCAGAGAGAGCTTCTACCACATCCATGTCAATCTCAGCAACTACAAGGCCACGGGTGCCTTCAGGGAAAGAAATTCGCATTCTTTTGGACTCTATCAAAACATCGGAACAAAGAGATGTAGAGGTTGGCCTGGCAACACCGAGCGCTGCGGCGTAGGTGCGTTGCTGGGGTTGATCAGAAGGTTTATCCGGTGGAATAGGTGGAGGTTGAGGAAGAGGAGGCATAGGAGTTGGCGGAGGTTGGGACACGGACATCGAGAGCGTTTTACGACGATGAAATCTGTATAGGATTAATGAGACAATACATAACAAAATAAATTTTTGTACTGAAATTTCTATGTAGAGTGGGATATGAAACGTGTTGTCTAGAACATTTATTTCAAAAATGGAGACGTGATATGAGGCCGCGTGTATTCATCGGTATCTTCTTCTAATTCTTCCAGCAGGATTTCATCTATCGAAATAGGAGAAGAGAACAACATATCTCCTCTTTCCCTTTCTCTCTCCTTCATCGGGGTCTTCTTCCCCTTCTTCCACAAGGTTTTCATTTTTAGTTTTTGTTAATGACAGTTATTTCAGATTTTTGGATTTTTGAACTAGATATTTTTTTGATTGCTGATTTATAGCCTTCGTTTTCCAGGTGGGGATTTCATAGTTCGACATCTACAAAGTCAGGGAAAGAGAATTGGTTTTGATTTGATTGTAAGTATTTGATGCGTTGATTTTGGTTACTCAATTTGAGCCTTCAGTTAGGAGCACTCATCCTCTAGCACAATCGCAACCATTCTCCGACGAGAACTCAACTGGACAAACTCGCTCTCTCGCCCAGTCGCTGCCAACCTTCGGTTCTTTTATTCGTCATTTTCGTCGTTGAATGACAGCGTCCCAACCTTTCTCCCAGTCTCTACAAATCAACAAAGGTATTTTCTTCTCACTTTCAAAAACTCTTCTAGAAATGCGTACGTGCACTTACTTATATGATCTTCCTTGAACAATTTTATGACTTCTCTCCAATGGTAGTTTCTATAGACTTTTTTTTAATTAATTTTGTGTGGTTTATTTTTGTCTTAGTTGTGCTCTTCAGGTGTTTGATAAAATGTCTAAATCAAACCTTCTACCTATTTGAATCATTAACCATGTAAAGGTAAAGGTGAACAATAGTGGTTCAACTGGAAAATTTGTTAAAAAGATGATTCCAAAAGCTCTGTTCATAGAGGCACTGGTTAGTTGATTAAACTTATATAATCTTTGTTCTATTGTTCCTCCTCTATCTAGGTAACTTTGAAGATGAAGAGCAAACATGTAGTTGGGACCATAACGAAGAAGAAAACGAGTGAGTACCTGTTGGCAGCATTTCCTACATTTCCTGAAATTAGGTTGTTTTTTTTTGTATCTTTCTCCTTGAATTTATAATTGCCTCGTGATTTTTAACCGTAACACTAGATCTATATTAATCAGTCACTGTTTTATGTGCTTTTCTTATTCTAATGCTATCGTATAAACTTTTTATGACTAATTTAATTATGTTTTCAGATGTTGCAAAACACAATGGATACTATTACGGCTTTTGCTCACAGGTTGGAGATGAAAATTCCTCGTGTCATGACGCCTGTTGGGTTTGATTCAGCTGCTGGAGCAAGCATTCATCCGTGGAGTGTATTGCTCTACTGCAGACACTATTGTCACTACCCAAAACGCACTTGGGATTCAGGTAAACAATTCTTCATTTAAGTGTGCATCCAACTTGTATGCAGTCGTTAGCATCCTGGTTCGAATAATGTGCATCCAACTGTTATGCAATTTCTGAATTAGGTGACTCCTCTAACTTTATTAGTGCTTCCAATGTCTTTGCACCTCCAAGCTTCCCTAGCAGCAATCAGTGATCTTTTTCTTCATGTGACACTTATGAGTTGTCCAGTCCTTGTGTTTTCATATGAGATGGGTGATTCTCCCTTCTTCTTTTTTCATGTATTCAGGTGTGTATGACTGGCTATATATATGGATGGAGAAGATGCATCTATAAGGAACCACACGGGTGACTACCCCTTACAAAGTAATCGAATATGTAAACCATCTACTATGAGTAGCGCATGGAGCAAGCAAGAATAATAAAGATTACTTGCATGCACACACGAGAAACATGTTATATATTAGAATTTTCTTATGTAAATTTATCCTCATTTCAATGTAATTTCCTTCAAGGATTAACAAAATGATATGATACATGTGTACCGATTTTGTACTAATTACTCATCTTCATTTAACCAACCGTATAAATTCACCAATCGAATCAACGGCGCGCGCGCTGCCCTACTAGTATATATATGCAGGTTCATTCCTACTTTGATCAAACAAGACTGCTATGACTCGACTTGAGGATCTCTATTTATAATATATTTATGTATTTCTGATTCATTTTTACGATTTCGAATTTTATATGATAAACTTTATACTTTGTTGATTAAATAAAAGATTTATATTTGTAATGGTTTTTTATATACAATATTTATAATAATAATAATAATAATAATAATAATAATTATTATTATTATTATTATTATTATAACTGATACTCTTGTGTTTCGAATCCCATAAAACACATCCGATAAATGACATGTAAATTCCGAAACATGCAATCTACGCTTATAAAAATTATTCATTAACAAAAAATTGCCTATCTAAAAGAATAAAACCATATGGATTCACCAATCGCAACAAGACACATTTTTTCCCAATATAATATTATAGACATGGAATAAAAAAATAATTTCTTTTTATAAAAATATACTATTTTACTATTAAATATAAAAATATTAAAAATAATAAAACATAATGGTTTATTTAAAATACGTGAAATCACGTTGATAGTAAATGTGTTAATAAAATCAATTCATGATATCCACACAAAAAAAACATTTAATATAATAAAAGCACGAAAGACCAAAAAAATGGCAAATATTAATCATAATCACAAAAATAATACCTGTGCATGATACCCTTCTATATACCTGTTCCAATATTATAGTGGAATATTTCATCCTTTTACAAGTCACACAATAAAGAATGTTAATAAATAAATTTTTATTCAAACCCTTAAAAATAATAATCATAATAAATATATTAAAAATAAAGAGGAAAATGGGGTAGTAGGTCCTAATTTATATTATTGATATAAAAAGGCCCCTCTATTTTTGTTATATATTTTTTAAATCTGAAATTCATTAGTTAGAGGGGTATAACCGGAAAAAAAATAGAGAAGCCCTAAAATCAGTTCAGCCATATCCCTTCCTCTTCTTCCTTTTTCGCCGACTTTCTTCCCAAACATCTTCATCCCCACCGTTTTTCGACGTCTTCATCCTCTTCCTCTTCTTCCGATGAATACGCTCAAATCGAAGCCAATGTAGTTATCGCGATTAATTATCCCAATGTAGTGCGCTACTCAAATCTCGGTTTGTTGAATTAGGTTTCTCCCCCTCTTTGATTCTGTCAATCCCTCACTTTTGAACCCTAATTTTGCGATCTTGTTGATCTGTATTGATGTATTCTTGTTGATTTCGTATACGGGTGGGAGTCTTCTTCTAGCAGCAACAAGTAGCGCGTGACATGTTCGATATTCCACAGTATTTGGATTTTGGACTCGATCGAAGAGCCAAACCATAATGTGGGTCCAGGGCTCCATTAGATCTCACATACTATACGTTTGGAACTTTGTCTTTGTGCTCATAATGTTCAAAATATTGTGAGTCCTATGAGTTGTCCACTAGCCATTGATTCTAGCTACAACTACTTTTTTTTTTACAAAGCACATTGAGGGAGGAGCTCATGCTGTGAAGATGAATATGGAGAATGATTTGTCAATTCAGAATGCGTTGGTCACTATGTATGCAAGATGTGGTGTTGTCACTGATGCCTATAAAATATTTACGAGTATAATCAGTCCAAATGTTGTTTCTTATATGAAAGCCTTTCTCTTATCCAAAAAATGTCACAAAACCAATCTGCAATAATTATATAACGCCCCAAATTCGCGGGACTCGGGATGCTACGGGCGAGACCTCACAATGGGTCCCGACCCTTAGCTTGACAACAATTTCACCGGACCTTCCCAACAAGACACAAATAAAGGCAAAAACTCAAACTATTTTTTAATGTATGCGAAAACCGAAATGTAAAGAATACAAGGTGGAAACTCAGCCGAGTCCTCAAAACGACATAACTCCGATACTGCAATCTAATCCGTACAATGAAAACCACAAAGCAACAATACGAATACATAACCCAAAACCGTCCCCGTCCTATAATGTACGGAGACCCCAGCTGTCCACTCCTCCACCTCACTCGGCGGCATCCATAACCAGCAAGTCATCTACACAAATGGTTTAAAACCGTTAGCTCATATTCGAAGCATTAGAAAAGAGGCGAAGGCACAAACACATACATATCACATAACATAAAACACGCAAGTCCGGTTTATTATCTTTTTATTATTAAGTCATATCCCGTTCTAATTCAACTTAGGTTTGTGACACGGAACCACCGTGATCTCGCCTCGGTCCCTACTTACCGGCAAGGAATGGTACTGATGCATCCGACCGTCTACCCGCCCAGGCTAGTCATCGAGAACCTCCTAGACTCTCGCAAGAGCTAGGCAGATGATGTCACCGCCGGTTATCATACACTTGGGCCAAAATAATATAAAGTCGGTGGTCCTATTTACCGGTTTAGTTGTTTATAACATAAACAATAACACACACACACCACCTACACACATCGATGCTAATACGTAAAATACGAGCTACGTAAATCCGGAGACTTACCTCGTCCCAAACGCTCTCGCTTCCCTTGGGAAGAAGCGTACAACCTGCTCACAACAAGATATCCATCAAAACCCGTTCAACTCAAGAAGTCTAAGACTTCAACACAAATGATCTACGCAAGATCATTTGACTCTCATTCTAGAAACACATCCTAGAATCTATCATACTCACATCTCACTCAACACATGAGGAGATCTCTCAACAACCTACTAACTCTCATATGATCATACTCAACAGCCAAGAACAAAGTAAAAGCCTAGAAGGTCCATCATGCTCAACATACTCGTAACCATCACTAAATGGAGCCTTAAGGGCTCCTAGGTTCACAACCACTAAGTGGCATCTCAATCTACTCTAGATCCATCCTAGGCATGCTACTAACATGATACAACTACAAACTAAGGAAGGAACGAAGAGGAAGGGAGAGGAGAAGCCTATTGTTGAAGAAACCGCAGCCGCGGAGTCAAGCTGGCGCCCCCTGCGGAACACAGAAGTCTCCCTTGCGGAACCAAGAGCCGCCCCTGCGCCTTGCTGCAGCCCTGGAGCCGCACCTGCGGGTGTGCCAAGCCGCCCCTGCGGCTGTGCTGGGCCGCCCCCGCGGTTTCGCTGCAGAAGCTCGTCTTCTTCGTCTTTGATCTTGGATCCTTGGCTCCAATGTCCTCCTCTCCTTGCTGGGTCTTCTCGAAACACCAACCAATGGTCTTAGACTCCTCTCCACGACCTAATCGAGCTAAGAACCTATGCATGCAAAGATTTGAGCAAAAACTCCTCAAGATCTTCATCCATGGCCATGGATGAAGGAGGGAAGAAGAATGAGGAGAATCAGCAAAGAAGAGAGGGGAGGGAGAGGAAGGAGCTTACCAAACCAAATATGGAATCCCTCTACTGCAGTCCACACATACAAGAGTTGCAATCTAAATGGAAGAAGAGAAGAGAGCAAAGAGAGGAAGAGGGAGAGGAAAATTAACGTGAAAGAGAAGAGAGGAGAGAGAAAGGGGACAAGGCTGCCAAGAGGGAGAGGGGACTACAGCCATCTTGTCACATTTGCTCGGAACGAGAGGTCGGAATTGACCCCTTGTCACTTCGACTCGGAACGAAGGGTCGGAACGCGGGAAAAAAGGAAAAACAACGAGTCGGCTCGGGATTTTAGGAATAAATCCCGGCACTCGGCATTTCGTGCCTGCGGGAAGATCTATAAAACGCTCTAAGTCCGGAATAAAATTTCCGGACGTTACAACTAACCCCCCCCCCCTAAAAACAAGTTTCGTCCCGAAACTTGCAAAATGTAGCACTCTATCTCAAACCCGTCCCGTAACCTCGTGGAACTCATAAAACGTCGACTATCGGCTCTAATCCAAGTCTACGTATAAAATCACATCAAGACCTCGTAAGGTACACATATACTCATACGAACTCACATAACACGTCATAACATAAACACACAGAACCAACAAGGAAAGATCTCGGGACTAACCCGACGGTCTTATCGATGTCGCTAAATCTGCGTAAAACTCAGGATAGTTCCTCCGGATACTATCCTCTGTCTCCCATGTAGCCTCATCGGCTCCTCGCCTCGACCACTGTACTCTCAGCATCGGTATCTCCTTCGATAGAAGGCGCCTCGTACTCCGCTCTAAGACCACTATCGGGTGCTCTGCAAAAGTATGATCTGGCTCGACCACTAGGTCCTCGTGGCTGATGATGTGCCTCGGGTTGTGTATGTACTCTCTCAGCTGAGAGACGTGAAATACCGGATGTATACCCTCTAACCGAGGTGGTAATGCTAACCGGTATGCCACCTCACCGACTCTCTCCAAGATCTCGAATGGATCAACATATCGGGGGCTAAACTTCCCCTTAATGCCGAATCGCCTAACGCCCCGCGTCGGTGATACCCTCAACCACACCTGAGCTCCTACCCTGAACTCGAGAGGTCTACACCTCCTATCCACATACGACCTTAGACGGCTCTGCGCGGTCAACATCCTCTCTCGGATCAAAGCAACTCTATCCACGTCGTCATGTACCTGATTTGGAGCTAAAACGCTAGAACTCCCCCGCTCGTCCCAACATAAGGGAGTACGGCATCTCCGTCCATACAATGCCTCATACGGTGCCATCCCGATTGACGCGCGCCAACACTTGAGGTAAAACGCCCGTCCCTGTCTGAGATGATGGTCCTCGATATTCCATGTAATCTCACAATCTAACAGTTGTGGATATGTCCTCCCACTTCCACTGTGGCATGGGCAGTGGGTGAAGCTCTCCTCCGTGTCTCTAGTGCTCGATCTTGACCTGCTGGCAGGTCGCGCATCGGACACATATCTAGCTACATCGGGCTTGAGCCCGCCCAACCAATAAGATCTCCTAAGATCCCAATACATCTTACTCGTGCTTGGGTACACCGAGTAAGGTGTGGAATGTGCCTCATGCAAAAATCCGTTCTCTCAACTCCTGATCCGACGGTACACAAATACGTCCCTGACATCTCAATCGCCCGTCTACTCCTGTGATAACTGCGTTGCCTCTCCTCGGGACATCCTGTCCTGGATCCTCATCAAAATGGGACATCCCTCTTGCTTCTGTTGGATCTCTCCGAACAGGTCAGGTAATACCTCTAACTCGGACAACGACAGTCCGTATCCGGGAACCGGATATCCAACTCCAACTCTATCAAATCCCTCTGCAACTGGGGCTGAACCGCAAGCCGAGCTATAGCCTCCTCTCGAGGTGTCCTCCTACTCGAAGCATCGGCGACTACGTTCGCCTTCCCCGGATGGTACAAAATCTCTAAGTCAAAGTCCTTAATCAGCTCCAACCATCTCCTCTAGCGGTTATTCAACTCCCGCTGAGTGAATATATACTTCAGACTCTTATGTTCTGTGAAGATCTGGCACGTAGCCTCGTACAAGTAATGTCGCCAGATCTACAAGGCATGAATCAATCACTGCCGCTAGCTCAAGATCATGGGTAGGGTAATTCTCCTCGTAAGGCTTTAGCTGCCGAAAAGCGTACGCAATAACCCTACCCCTCTGCATCAAAACGCACCCCAATCCTAGCTTGGAGGCGTCACTATACACTACAAAATCCTCTACGCCCTCAGGTTGGGCTAAAACGGGAGCGGAGGTTAACCTCCTCTTCAGCTCCTTGAAGTTGCGCTGACAAGGCTCGGACCAGACGAACCTGGTAGACTTCCTCAGCAAGGAAGTGAGCGGTCGTGCAATCAGTGAGAACCCTCAACAAAACGGCGGTAGTATCCCGCTAAGCCCAAGAAACTGCGCACCTCCTTGACCATCCTAGGAGGCGGTCATGAGGAAGCAGACTCTATCTTCACCGGGTCAACCATGACACCCTCAGCGGAAACTATATGACCTAGGAATGCCACCTTGGACATCCTGATCTCGCACTTAGAGAGCTTAGCGTAAAGCTCTCTATCCTGGAGGACTCGAAGCACCGTGTTCAGGTGTCCCTCATGCTCCTCCCTATTCCGGGAGTAAACTAAGATGTCGTATATAAACACTACCACAAACTGGTCTAAAAAGTCGATGAAGATGCCGTTCATCAACTCCATGAAGACGGCGGGTGCATTCGTGAGCCCGAATGACATGATGACAAACTCATAATGACCGTATCTCGTCCTGAATGCCGTCTTCGGCACGTCCTCCTCTCTCGATTGATACACTTGAAACACCGTGTGAACACCCTTTACTCTCGGCGGCCATGCCAGCCGGTAAAACACTTTCCCAACTTGCGCTAAGATCTCAAAAAGGTCCGATGTATCGGAAACTCAACTTCCTTCTCGGGTTTTCCTCACTACAACATTTCCATTATGTTTCTTCTTTGCTTGTCTCTAACAAAGAAGATCGAACTTCCAATTTACACCGTTGGCTTTGGTTCTTGTCAAACCAAACTTCGATGTTACTTTTCCTCAATTCTTGTTGCAAGTTCTAAGTAATGAAGGAAGTACTTTGCTTCACACTGCTTCTACTAACGAGACATGTATGCTATAACTTTTACATCGTCTCTCGATACTCAGTCAAGACCATGTCTTGAAGAATCGCTTGTACACTTCAAACCGATCGTACCTCGAGGCAATTTCCAAAACAGTTGCACCAATGAATCCCCTTTTTAACTCTCAACAACTCCATTGTCCATTTTCGTCCCACTCAATACTTCATCGTCATCCGGAGTAGGTTAGCCATAGATGGTGTTACTTGGAGAATCTCTCCACAATCCGGTAATGATCAGCCCATCCAAGAAACTTGCAACTTCTTTCCCATCCTTCGGGGGTTATCATCCCGAGACAACTGGTCATACAACTTCTCTCTTCTTCGAGAGTAGACCAGAATGTCCTATTCGGGCATTAGTAAGCCCATATGGAATCACTACCCCGGTCTCGATTTCTCAATTGGTGACAATCAAACCTTAACTCGATTTTAGAAGAGACCACCGACCCTTGCAACCGGTCGAGTAGATCATCTATATGTGGTAAGGGGGTACTTGTTCTTCATTGTAATCTTGTTCGGTTCATTGTAGTCGATGTACAAATGGAGATAACCGTCTCTCTTTTCGCAAACTGGTGTTCTCCATAACAACTTCAAATCAAGAGTCTAAGCTCTTGTTACCGTTCCTTTATGATTTCACAGCCTGGTTACTCTCCCCCACACTCATCCATAGACCACCCGCACATGCGCGTTCTCCGTTGTCACCAATTAGCTAATAATTGACCTTCTCACATGTCAATGACTTACCATTCTTCTATGCTTCCATGTTACCATTATCATGAAGGCTACCCTCTCGGGGTACTCTACCTTAAACTCCGATAGCTCATTCTTCATTCCACGCTTCCTTTTTCTTCAGCGAGATAAATATACCCTTCTCGGCGTTTTTGAGTCACATGACTCGCCTTCATAGTAAAGCTTCACTTCTGCAAGTCCGGTTCGATCACGTTCTCATCTTGACTCCAAAGCTTAGGAGCGTCTAAGGAAAGCTTCACTTCTCGTGATGGAACACCACCTTTAACCTTGTTAGAATGCACCCATCTCCTCCTCGATTCGCATCTTTAGTTGTCCACGCATCTTCTCGAAGAACTTACGTTTGTTATCTCCATTGTTCTCGTCGTACGTAGTCCTCAAACACGGTAGCTCCAATGGACGCTCCCCTGGTCCTGGCAGATGGAGAACTCTGCGCCCGGACCTCCCAACGGTCCTATTCCCAGCCTCGGGAACGATGCTCTCGGCGACGTCCTCTACGGGAACCTCAACTGCTGGTGGATCCACAACTGGCGGGTCCGCAATGGGGATACATCCCCGACCTCTCGCGCCTGGAGGTCTTCCTACTCGTCTCCGTATCGGGACGGTAGGAGAAAGAGGGGGTCTACCCCTGACGGGTCTTACATGAGCAGTAGCTCTCGTACGTGCCATCTAATGACGTATGACGTTTATTTAAGTATAAATATGTAGGTACTATTATGATCTCGTATGATAAAACTTCTAAAAGCGTAAGGCAAGCATAATTAGAAAATATATCCAAGGCATACAAGCCCAAACATCCTAAGGCCACATACGTAGCTAGGTACATACAAATCCACAAACATCCTAAGGTCATATATATATAACTATATATACCTACTTCTAATCCAGAGATCTATGTCGCCGAGGTTTGTGGAAGGAGTGGTGGTCCCATACATTCTAACCCAAACCCGACTCATGCACATGATTTTGAAAACGAAAAGTCAGAACCCGTGTAGGTTCTGTTTATCCCTCATTCGGCCTTTAAAAAGATTGCGAGTGCCATTGTTGTCAACCTAGGGCTCTGATACCACTTTTGTAACATCCCAAGTCCGCGGGACTCGGGATGCTACGGGCGAGACCTCACAATGGGTCCCGACCCTTAGCTTGACAACAATTTCACCGGACCTTTCCAACAAGGCACAAATAAAGGCAAAAACTCAAACCGTTTTTTAATGTATGCGAAAACCGAAATGTAAAGAATACAAAGTGGAAACTCAGCCGAGTCCTCAAAACGACATAACTCCGATACTATAATCTAATCCGTACAACGAAAACTACAAAGCAACAATACGAATACACAACCCAAAACCATCCCCGTCCTATAATGTACGTAGACCCCGGATGTCCACTCCTCCACCTCACTCGGCGGCATCCCTAACCTGCAAGTCATCTACACAAACGGTTTAAAACCCTTAGCTCATATTCGAAGCATTAGAAAAGAGGCGAAGGCACAAACACATACATATCACATAACATAAAACACGCAAGTCCGGTTTATTATCTTTTTATTATTAAGTCATATCCCGTTCTAATTCAACTTAGGTTTGTGACACGAGAACCACCGTGGTCTCGCCTCGGTCCCTACTTACTGGCAAGGAATGGTACTGATGCATCCGACCGTCTACCCGCCCGGGCTAGTCGCCGAGAACCTCCTAGACCCTCGCAAGAGCTATGCAGATGATGTCACCGCCCGTTATCTTACACTTGGGCCAAAATAATATAAAGTCAATGGTCCTATTTACCGGTTTAGTTGTTTATAACATAAACAATAACACACACACACACCCCATCGACACACATCAATGCTAATACGTAAAATACGAGCTAAGTAAGTCCGGAGACTTACCTCGTCCCAAACGCTAACTCACACAACGCTCTCGCTTCCCTTGGGAAGAAGCGTACCACCTGCTCACAACAAGATATCCATCAAAACCCGCTCAACTAAAGAAGTCTAAGACTTCTACACAAATGATCTACGCAAGATCATTTGACTCTCATTTTACGACCGCATCCTAGAATCTGTCATACTCACATCTCACTCAACGCATGAGGAGATCTCTCAACAACCTACTAACTCTCATATGATCATACTCAACAACCCAGAACAAAGTAAAAGCCTAGAAGCTCCATCATGCTCAACATACTCGTAACCATCACTACATCGAGCCTTAAGGGCTCCTAGGTTCGCAACCACTAAGTGGCATCTCAATCTACTCTAGATCTATCCTAGGCATGCTACTAACATGATACAAGTACAAACTAAGGAAGAAACGAAGAGGAAGGGAGAGGAGAAGCCTACTGTTGAAGAAACCGCAGCCGCGGAGTCAAGCTGGCGCCCCCTGCGGAACACAGAAGCCGCCCCTGCGGAACCAGGAGCCGCCCCTACGCCTTGCTGCCGCCCCCTACGGTGTTGGAGCCGCACATGCGGCTGTGCTGTCCGCCCCTGCGGCTGTGCTAGGCCGCCCCCGCGGTTTCGCTGCAGAAGCTCGTCTTCTTCGTCTTCGATCGTGGATCCTTGGCTCCAATGTCCTCCTCTCCTTGTTGGGTCTTCTCCAAACACCAACCAATGGTCTTAGACTCCTCTCCACGACCTAATCGAGCTAAGAACCTATGCAGGCAAAGATTTGAGCAAAAACTCCTCAAGATCTTCATCCATGGCCATGGATGAAGGAGGGAAGAAGAATGAGGAGAATCAGCAAAGAATAGAGGGGAGGGAGAGGAAGGAGCTTACCAAACCAAATCTTGAATCCCTTACTGCAATCCACACATGCAAGAGTTGCAATCCAAATGGAAGAAGAGAAGAGAGCAAAGAGAGGAAGAGGGAGAGGGAAATGAACGTGAAAGAGAAGAGAAGAGAGAGAGAGGGGACAAGGCTGCCAAGAGGGAGAGGGGATTGCAGCCATCTTGTGACATTTGCTCGGAACGAGGGGTCGGAATTGACCCCTTGTCACTTCGACTCGGAACAAAGGGTTGGAACGCGGGAAAAAGGGAAAAACGACAAGTCGGCTCGGGATTTCAGGAATAAATCCCGGCACTCGGCACCTCGTGCATGCGGGAAGATCTATAAAACGCTCTAAGTCCGGAATAAAATTTCCGGACGTTACAAATTATTTAAATTTAGCAAAATCATGATGGTATATCATGTGTATAATTAAGCTGTCATAATTGAACTTTGATTTTGTCTAGGGTACATAAGCTATTAATTCCATATTAAGCATGCATTTTGTAGAGTAAAATGTAAATCAGTGGGATAAGAGTTAGTGATCCTTCATATGCAATTTTGAAACAAAAGCAGCCTACGTGAAAAAGAAGAAATAAAGCATCAAAAAGGATATTTCACTCCTTTCCTTCAAACAATATTCAACCTTTGAAATCACTTGTCAAGGTAAAAAGACCAACTCCAACTACTTGAAATCTAAAAACCAAATGTACAAAACTCAATGAGCAAAAAACAGAGCAAGATTTCAAATGAAGAAGAAAACAGAGTTATGTCCGAAGCTTGTGTATTGGGCCAGGTCCGAAGCTTGTGTATTGGGCCCTGTTTTATGCTTGTGTATTGGGCCCTGTCCGAAGCTTGTGTATTGGGCCCTGTCCTATGCTTCTGTATTGGGCCTTGTCCGAAGCTTGTGTATTGGGCCTTGTCCGAAGCTTGTGTATTGGGCCCTGTCCTATGCTTGTGTATTGGGTCATGTCCTATGCTTGTGTATTGGGCCCTGTCCGAAACTTGTGTATTGGGCCTTGTCCGAAGCTTGTGTATTGAGCCTTGTCCGAAACTTGTGTATTGGGTGTAACCTTTATTAAAACAATTGAGCTTTCATTAAACCAATTGAGCTTGAGCTTTTATTAAAACATTTGAGTCCTTATTAAAACAATTGGGCTTGGGCTTTTATTAAAACACTTGGGCCTTCATTAAAATAATTGGGTTTGAGCTTTTATTAAAACACTTGGGCATTCATTAAAACAATTGAGTTTGGGCTTTCATTAAACCAATTGGGCTTGGGCTTAAGTAATTTCATATTCCTAATTTGCCCTTTCATTTAATCTTTAAAGATAAGTAAATGGGGCCTAATTTGTCCATTGTTATGAAAAAGAGCCTACTTAGTGCTCATTACTACAAAAGGAGCCTAGTCTCCCATTTCACCAAAAAATAAATTTAATAAACCTATCTTAATTGCCTCCTTTTGGATACACAAGTAAGGGGCCTTCTACTTTCCTTTTTGTTAACAAAATATGTTGATTAAGGAAAATGTAAATAAAGAACATTATGTTTGAAATAAGATTTACTTATATAAGAATAAAAATTATATTGATGATACGAACCATTACCAGTTGAACAATAAAATCTTAATATATTAACAAACTTAATCCTGAGATTGATTCTAATCTTATCAATTTTATAAATTCCAAAGCATTATCTTGTAAACAATATGTTATCTATGTAAGAGCCTTAGTCTTTGGGAGCCAATTTTGGCCTTAGCCGCCCCCGGGGGTTCGTGGAGCCGCCCCTGCGGATCGTCTGTTGTTCCGCCCCTGCGGCCAGGAAGCCCGCCCCTGCGGTTTCCGACTGCTGCAGCCGGTTTTGTTGACCTCTTTGACTTGTACTTTACCTTCTTTTCCCTATCTTCTTCTTACCTTGTTGAGCAAGGGTTTCATTTGCATTTCCTTTCTAGCTTCTCACGTTCTTGCTTCTTCCTTCTTCTCCTTGATCTTGAGTTGGTTTTCCTTGAGTTTGGAAGAGAGTTGTGTGTTGTTGTTGATGTTGATGATGGTAGATGTGATTGTTGAGCTTGGAAGCCAGCTGAGTTGTGGTTGTGGAGCTTTTCCTTGCCTAGTCCAGCAGTAGAGGTGAGCTCCTTGTTTCTCCTTCCTTTCTTTCTTTCTTGTTCTTCCTCTCTAGCTTAGGATTAGATGTATGAAGAGGCATGTTGATGTTGGTTTGTGTATGTATGTAACTTTGGAATGGAGAAGACGTGATTTGATCACATGAAGAGCCGAAGAGGAATCGCGGGATCACATTCTACACTGTCGCCCCCCGCGCCAAGAAGCCGTCGCCCCTGCGGGAGCCGTGTCACAGCACCTGCGCTTGCCTGCGGCCGCTGTCACCGCCCCTGAGGCCGGGCTTAGCCGCGCCTGCGGGTTGCCTTGCTCCGTCCCTGCGTCTCTCTTATCACGCAGGTGCGTCTTGTCCCGGTTCTACCTAGAGTAAGGTAGATCCTTTCCTTTCCTAGTATGAGTGGGTTAGTAGCATGCTAGGTATGTGTATGAGGATAGAATGAGGATGATCATGATATCGTTTATGCCGGTTATGGCTTTGAGGTTTATGAATTAGGATACGATCCTTATGGATCCCTTAGGTCTAGGTGTGACCCTTGTGATGGATATGAGTTTGATATATTGTTATGCCTTGTTACTAGGCAATATTGTCCTCCAGATTGGAGTGGACCAGGTTAAGAGTTGATCGTAGTGAGACTACTTCTGAGTTTGAGGTAAGTCCATAGGACTTACATAGCTAGCATCCATATATTGGATGTGTGCATGAGTGGTGTATGTGTTATATGATTGATAGCATGAGTTGTGATGATTACCTACCTATGGTTTAGTGACTGCCGATTGTAGGGCCGTGACAACTTGACCTTTCATCCCGTTGGGAGTCTAGAGGTTCTCTACGGGCAGGCCAATCTGGCTCAGTGGGCCGGTCACCTACACCACTCCCATAGGGTACACGGGAGGTGGGACCGAATCACCATTCCAGCTGGCACCATCCCCGAGAGGCAAGGGTTATATTCCTCGTGTCACATATATTCATATTGATATATATATATATATATGCTTGACTGACTGGACGCTATTAAGATAATAAACTGGGTAAATGTGTGATAGCATGGTGATGTGTTTACTATTCATTGGTGTGTGATTGTGCTTATGCATCTTCTTATATATGCGTATGGTTAGCTAACGGTTTTATACCGTGTTGTAGATCCTTTGCAGGTTAGGAGAGCTGCAGAGTGATCCAGAGTGGGTGATCCGCTGAGGGCTCCGTACACTAGGTCGTTATCAGGGATATGGGACATTTTATATGTACAGTTTATGTTTACTTTTGTACTCAGCGGTACTTCTGTATTACCTTTTGATATATATATATATATATATATATCAGTTTGATGTTTTGTTTTAATCTATTTGTGCCTTGTTGTAAGATCCAATGAACTTGTTTTCAGGCTAGGGTCAGGATCCATTGTGAGATCCTATCCTAGTAGCGCCTCGAGTCCTACGGATTCGGAGTGTTACAAAGATGGTATCAGAGCTTAGGTTGACAACAATGGCACTTGCAATCTGCGATAAAGGTCGAATAGATAAATAAACAGAACCCGAAAGGGGTTTGACTTTTCAAAAGGTTTTGGTTTTGAAATGAGTACAAATTGTAAGAGCCTTAGTCTTTCGGACCGAGATTGGACCTTAGCCGAGATTGGCTTTGGCCGAGTTTAGCCTTTCCGCACTTGCGGGCATGACTGCCGCCCTGCGGGTTTCCGCCCCTACGGCTCAAGGAACCGCCCCCGCGGTTTCCGGCGGCTGCAGCCAGTTTTGTTGACTCCCTTGACCCGTGCATTACCTTTCCCTTACTTCATACCTTGCTGAGCAAGGGTTTCACTTTACTTCCTATTCCACTCCAGCCTTGCCTACGTTCTTCTTGCTTTCCCTTTAATTCTTCTTGATCTTGTGTGATTCCTTCTTGGTTTTGGAAGAGTTTTGATGTGGCTTTGATGATGATGATGATGATGCTAGTGATGTGTGTTGCTGTGCTTGGAAGCCAGTAAGGGTGTTGGTGATCATTCCATTAGCTAACCATAGCTGTGGTAAGCTTCCTTCTTCCTCTTCTCTTCTTTCTTCTTCCTTGTTCTTCTTTCCTTAGCTTAGGATTAGATGTTTGGACATAGGATGATGTTGGAATGTGTATGTTGTTGCATGTATGTGAATTTGGATGAGAGAAGACGTGATTTGATCACGTGAAGAGCCAAAGAGAAGCCGCGGGTTCACGTTCTACACAGAGACCGACTGATGCGCCCTTGGATGCTCCTCTTACGTTGACCGTAGACGATGAGGACGAGGCTTTGAGGGTTCGCTCAGATGGACCGCTCACCCGATCCCGAGCCAAGGCCATTGCCCGAGCCACCGGATCCATCATCGCCCGCACCACTTCGTCACTTAGACCAGTCGCCGGTACGCCGTGTCTCTACACCACCATGGCATAGGCTACCGGTCCCGCCCACGCTTTTACTTTCGGACTATATTTTTGCATGTTTTCCTTTTATGTAATAAAAGGGATATTCCTTATAGAATATTCCCTTTGATCTTATCTTTTAGGGTTTTTCCCTTGTTGGAATTTTCGTATGTATGTTTGTTTGGCCCGTTGGCCCATAGGTGGGCAAGACTCTCTATATAAGGGACCTCTTGCCTCACTTATTTTTCTTGTTCAATTTTACTAGGTTTTTGAGAAGAATTTCCTCTGACTTATCTTGGGCATCAAACCTTCCCGTCTATTTCTCAAATTTCTTCCTTGGATCTCGTCTTTGATCCAAGAACACGATATTCGAGGATTCTTCTTTAGAACCAACTTTTGATCTCCATCAAACGGTTTATTCGATCTCTCTAGATCGAATCAACCCTTGTTTCTTCATCGCTTCCGCCCCTTTGGATCTGAATCGAAACAACGCCGCACAAAGAATCAAGGAGTAGTTGGAGCTTGGCTGGATCTAGATCCGAAAGTTATCCTTGGTTACCTCCAAGGACGCATCAAATTGGCATCAGAGCAAAGGGATCAAAGCTAAGTTCTCTTTACTCTTGTTTTTGTGCGTTATTATCTTCAACCTATTTTATTTAGCCTTTTGTTCATGATGTTCTTCGTTTGTTCATGATGTTCTTCATGTTGTTCATCATGTTCTTCGTCATGTTCATCCATTTTTCCTGAATTTTTTTTCTTTTGATCAATTTGAAAAAAAAAGAGGAGATATTTGGTTTTCCATCAAACCAATTATCAAAACCGTCTTTTTCTTCAACCGACCCAATCCGACAATTTTGTTACTTAATTTCACCAAATTTCTTGGGGTATTTTTTTTAACGAAAATTCGGATATCTCGCATTAGATATTCCAAGCAAAGCAAAAAAACTCTTCATCAATACGGATTTGTGTTCAAAAAAAAAAAAAAGTGTTGCTCAAAACGTTTCAAAGAAACGAAACACAAAAGTGAAAAGACGTCCGGCAAACCGGTCTATCCGAAAAATCGGATTTTACAAAACGGTCAAAGACCGAAAGCAAGCAAAGCTTGCCGACTGCACAATCCGTCCATCTTCCGCCTCTCCATTTTCTTACATACGTTTGCAAAATATCACTTGTTTATTTGTGTGTAATTGGTTCAATTTTGTTGGATTTGCCTTACTTGCCTAACCGCCAAACGGCCTTCCCCAAAGTAGAACCCGATAACGCACTTGAACTTGGGTAAAGTTGACTTAACTTGTCACCTTGCTCAATTGTTTGCTTGCAATTGTGTGCTGATTTGGAGCAATGACTAACGTTGAATTGGAAACTTCTCAGGATTCTGGTCCGCAAGAGTCCAATGAACCTTTGGCTCAAGAAAATGCTTCGTTGTCCCTCGAAAATGACTCCATAAGGCAGGAATTGGAAGATTTGAAGGCACAACAAAAGTTTGATGCCTTGACCCGAGAAAATATTGCCTTGAAGCAAGAGTTGGAAGCTCTTAAGGATCTACGGCTTGCCCAACGTCCCACCCCAACAATTCCGATTGAGACCTTGGTCAATGCTTCCACATCCGATGCACAACGGAAAGGCAAGGGAATTTTAGGAGTCGGGCCATCAAATGGTCCCCGGCTTGCGTCCGTCATTGAATGCCAACGTCCCTTACCTCTTGACGGAAATGAGTCCCATGAAGAGGACGAAGAATTCCCCGACCCGACTCAAGATGACCTTCTCATAGTCGATACGGAAAATCGGAACAAGCATTATGAGCCTCAACACCAACGGTATGTCCCTTCTCCACCTCCACCTAGTGCGCCCCTCACCGACCGTCGAGCCCGGAAAGAGCCCCGGTACCGTCCCCGACTCGACCAACAATCATGGTCGTGAGAATGATCGTTCCGGACGCCGTCGCCAACGGTCAACCCGGCAACCGACGACCCTTGACTTTGATGAGTATGATGAGCAAAACGATTTCAACGAGTTCTCCGGTGATGAGTCCGACTTGGAACGGGTGGCACATGACCGTCCATGGCACCCACCCATCATGGACCCTTATTAGAACCAAGACCGAGGTGAAGAATGGTTGCCTCCCCCAAACCCACCTAGGCATGATCCACCCGTTCATGGGCGCCACCGGCGTCAAGGCGGCCACTGGCGAGCCCGTGCCGATGATGCCTACAATCCACCGCCCCGCCCGGACCCCTACCGCGCTCGTAGGGAAGGTAAGGTTAAATTCCCTATCTTTCATGGTGACTATGATCCGTGTCTTTTTCTTGATTGGGAGCAGGATATGAAACGAGCCTTGAAACATTGTCATTATGAGGATGAATACGAGAAAATCGAGGCGGCAACTCTTTACTTTGAAGGAGATGTCAAGTCTTAGTGGAACCGGTATGAGATCACCCGTGAAAGGCGAGGATGGGCACCGATTGCGACCTTTGAGCAATTGATCTATGTCATGACCAAGAAATACGTGCCCGAGGACTTCAAGAATGATATGCGGTTGCAAATTGCCGAGTTCAAACAAGGCAACCTCACCCCAGTGGCTTACTTGGCCAAACTCGAGAACATGCACATTAAGGCCGGCGTCTCGGCCTCTCCCTCCGCCCTTCGCACCAAATTCATGAGTGGGCTTAATGCTTCCATTCGGCGCCCGCTTGAGATTGTGCCATATAAGGATTTGGGGGCATTGTGTCATGCCGCCATGAAGCTCTACAAGCAACAACTTGAGACACCTCGGTATTCAAGGTATAATTCTTCCTCGAGTCAATATCCTCATTCTTCTAACACACGTACTCGAGATGTGCCTAGTTCTCCAGTTGCCGACGCTTCCAAAGGAGCCCAACGGACGGGTCAATCCAATAGGCAAGCGGGTAATGAGAGGGCACCAAACCGTGGGTCCAGGGCCCCGGCGCCTCCCGCTAGAGGTCAACAAGGACCTTCACCGGCGGCTCGCCCAAGGGAACCCGTGTGCTACAAGTGTAGCGGTTTTGGTCACGTGCAACGTGATTGTCCAAACACCAAACGGGTTTTGTTTGCCGACCCAGCATATTTCGAGGACGAAGATGATCATCAAGATGGCGATATCATCATTGAGGATGACCAAGACGCCGACCCGCAATTTGGAATGGCACCATGTGACGACGAGCTTGCTTGCGCCCCAGCACAACCCGGTAAATTCGCTCTTGTTTCTCGTCGTATTTTGGCTATTAAAGAGTTTATTCCTATTGATCAACGCGAGAATCTCTTCCACTCTCGTTGCTTGGTCAATAATACGAGCCTTTCTCTCATTGTTGACGGGGGTTCTTGTTGCAATATTGTCAACGAACGAGTGGTAAAACACTTCAAGTTGCCTACAACCCCCCACCCAACACCTTACGGACTCCAATGGATTTCCGATAAGGCGTGTGACACCGTCACACAACAAGCTTGGGTGACGTTTTCTATTGGCGCCTATGTTGATAAGGTCCTTTGTGATGTTATCAAGATGGACGCCACACATGTCCTATTAGGACGACCATGGCAATTCGATCGCCGAACATTTCACGATGGTTATCTTAACCGGTACATGTTCCAATATAATGGAAAACGGGTCACACTTTTGCCTATGACTCCGCACGAAATTTTGGTTGACTATGCGGAACGGAAGAGGCAACAATCTATAGATGAGTCCGCTAAGGCGCCGGCAAAATCGGACCCTCCTCGGGGTTCCGATGTTGTAGGTGCTAGTACTTCCAAATCCCGGAACACCGCCCCTCTTGTCCATGCTACCGAGTCCAAAGGAAGTAAAGGCCGCATCGTTCCTACGAGCGCACCTTTTCCATCTTCGGACCCTGTAATTCAAGGCCGGTGTGAACCGAGGATACTCCTAGCTCGCCGGCATGATTTGCAACCGGTCATGGAAGGCAAGTTTCCATGTTTCTTGCTTGTTCCGTTTTGTTTATCTACTTCTCATGACCCGAGTAATGTGCCACACGAGGTGTCTTTGTTGTTGTCCAAATTTCAGGATGTTATGCCCAACGACCTACCACCCGGCTTGCCACCAATCCGAGGGATTGAACACCAAATTGACTTTGTTCCCGGTGCTTCTTTACCAAACCGTGCCGCGTACCGAGCAAGTCCGGAGGAGACGAAGAAACTACAACGTCAAGTGCAAGAGCTCCTAGACCGGGGACATGTGCGTGAATCCTTATCACCATGTGCCGTCCCGGTCATATTAGTGCCAAAGAAAGACGGATCATGGCGGATGTGTGTTGATTGTCGTGCTATCAACCAAATCACCGTTAAATACTGCCACCCGATCCCGCGCCTTGATGACATGTTGGATGAGCTCCACGGCGCCACCATTTTCTCCAAAATTGATCTCCAAAGCGGTTACCACCAAATCCGGATGGCCGAAGGTGACGTGTGGAAGACGGCATTCAAGACGAAGTATGGACTCTATGAATGGCTTGTCATGCCATTTGGCCTCTCCAACGCCCCATCCACCTTCATGCGCCTCATGAACCATGTCTTGCGCCGATTCTTGGGTATATTTGTCGTTGTTTTTTCGATGATATTTTGGTGTTTAGTACGTCTTTGGAGGATCACATCGGGCACCTTCGCCAAGTGCTCGAGTGCCTTAGACAAGAGCAATTGTTTGTCAACTTTGAAAAATGCGTATTTTGCTCGGACACCACTATCTTTCTTGGCTATGTCGTGTCTAAGGACGGACTACGAGTAGACGAATCTAAAGTTCGTGCTATTCGGGAGTGGCCTACTCCTACTACGGTCACCATGGTCCGAGCCTTTCTCGGCTTAGCGGGTTTCTACCGGCGCTTTGTCAAGGACTTTAGCACGGTAGCGGCCCCCCTCCATGAGCTTACTACCAAGGGTGTCACGCTTGAGTGGCGTGATATCCATGCTCGAGCGTTTGATGCGCTCAAAGACCGCCTTTGTAATGCACCATTACTCCAACTCCCAGACTTTTCGAAAACTTTCGAGGTGGAGTGTGATGCATCGAATGTGGGCATTGGAGGAGTTCTCTTACAAGAGACTCGTCCAATTGCCTACTTTAGTGAAAAACTCTCCGGTCCTTCGCTCAACTACCCTACATATGACAAAGAACTATATGCTCTAGTTCGTTGTCTTAAGACATGGCAACATTACTTGTGGCCGAAGGAGTTCGTGATTCATTCGGATCATGCGGCTCTTTCGTATCTCAAGAGTCAAACAAATCTAAGTCGGCACCATGCTAGTTGGGTAGAGTTTTTAGAGACCTTTCCTTATGTCATTCGGCATAAGAAAGGCAAGGAGAATGTGGTAGCCGATGCCCTTTCTCGCCGGTATGCCCTTCTTGTGTATATGGACGCCAAGATACATGGCTTTGCTCTTATCAAAGAGTTATATGCCACGGATCTTGACTTCAAGGACATATGGGCACAATGCCTCGACCTCCGAGAGCACGAGTCTTTCTTTATTAACGATGGCTATCTTTTCCGAGAGGGAAAAGTTTGTATTCCGCGCTCATCTATACGCCATTTGTTGATCAAGGAAGCTCATGAGGGCCGTGGTCACTTCGGTGCTACCAAGACCCTTTCCGCTCTCCAAGAGCATTTCTTTTGGCCCCGGATGCGTATGCATGTGACACGGTTTTGCAAGGGTTGCATCACATGTCATCATGCAAAGTCGCGCCAAGGTCCGGATGGAATGTATTCTCCTTTGCTTATACCAATGGGACCTTGGGAGGATCTATCCATGGACTTTGTGGTCGAGTTACCTATGTCAAAACGAGGCAAAGACTCCATTTTTGTGGTAGTCGATCGCTTCTCCAAAATGGCTCATTTCATTGCATGTAAGAGCACCCAAAATGCTAGTGAAGTTGTCACCTTGTTCTTTGACAATGTGGTGCGCTTACATGGGATACCCCGTTCTATCGTTAGTGATCGGGACGTGAAATTCGTGAGTCACTTTTGGAGAACGCTATGGGGAAAACTTGGAACCAACTTGTTGTTTTCAAGGAGTTATCACCCCCAAACCGATGGTCAAACGGAGGTGACCAATCGGACTCTTGGTGCTCTACTTAGAGCCACCACTACGACCAACCCACGTAGGTGGGAGGACTTACTTTCTATTGTGGAGTTTTCGTATAACAGGTCTAGGCACACGACAACTAAATTGTCCCCATTTGAAGTTGTATACGGCCTTAATCCACACACCCCGTTGGACTTCACTCCCCGACGCTCAAGGACGGAGAACGCATCATCGCCGCAAACCGAGCCGCCCAAATCATTGAGCTTCATGAGCAGACCAGGACACAACTAGAACGTCGTGCCGCCCAACTTGCCGGACAACGCAACAAGGGCCGCCGCGATGTCTCTTTTGAGCTAGTGATCTTGTTTGGCTTCACCTAAGGAAGGAGCGTTTTCCAACTCGCCGCATGAGCAAGCTTTCGGACCGTGGTGATGGCCCATTTCGCATCTTAGCCCGCCATGGCCCGAATGCATACAAGTTAGAGCTTCCGGATTCCTACGGAGTACACCCGACGTTCAACGTCAAGGACCTTTCCCCTTATGTTAAGCCCCTCTTTGACGATGGTGAAGCGGGGACGTTTCACAGCCAAGATGGGGGGACTGATGCGCCCTAGGATGCTTCTCTTACGTTGACCGTAGACGATGAGGACGAGGCTTTGAGGGTTCGCTCAGATGGACCGCTCACCCGATCCCGAGCCAAGGCCATTGCCCGAGCCACTAGATCCATCATTGCCCGCGCCACTTCGTCACTTAGACCAGTCGCCGGTACGCCGTGTCTCTACACCACCATGGCATAGGCTACCGGTCCCGCCCACGCTTTTACTTTCGGACTATATTTTTGCATGTTTTCCTTTTATGTAATAAAAGGGATATTCCTTATAGAATATTCCCTTTGATCTTATCTTTTAGGGTTTTTCCCTTGTTGGACTTTTCGTATGTATGTTTGTTTGGCCCGTTGGCCCATAGGTGGGCAAGACTCTATATATAAGGGACCTCTTGCCTCACTTATTTTTCATGTTCAATTTTACTAGGTTTTTGAGAAGAATTTCCTCTGACTTAGCTTGGGCATCAAACCTTCCCATCTATTTCTAAAATTTCTTCCTTGGATCTCGTCTTTGATCCAAGAATACCATATTCGAGGATTCTTCTTTAGAATCAACTTTCGATCTCCATCAAACGGTTTATTCGATCTCTCTAGATCGAATCAACCCTTGTTTCTTCAGCGCTTCCGCTCCTTTGGATCTGAATCGAAACAACGCCGCACAAAGAATCAAGGAGTAGTTGGAGCTTGGCTGGATCTAGATCCGAAAGTTATCCTTGGTTACCTCCAAGGACGCATCACCGCCCCTGCGCCTAGAAACCGTCGCCCCTGCGGAAGCCGTGCCGCAACGCCAGCGCCAGCGCCTTGCCTGCGTCCCGTGTCACCGCGTCTGCGGCTGATCCCTGCCGCGCCTGCCGGTTACCTGTTCCGCTCTTGCGTCCCTTGACCACGCATGTGCGTTTTGTCCCGGGAATACCTATAGTAAGGTAGCTCCTTTCCTTTCCTAGTATTTGGGAACTAGTATCATGTTAGGTATCGGATGTTGATGAGTATGATATAGATATGCCGGTTAGGGCTTTGAGATTTATAAGTTGGATATGATCCCTATGGATCCCTTGGGTCTAGGTGTGACCCCTTTGTGTGATAGGAGTTTAATATATATATGTATGCCTTGTATAGGCCGTTTTGTCCTCCAGTTTGGAGTGGACCTGAGTGAGAGCTGATCGTAGTGATACGACTTTTGAGATTGAGGTAAGTCCATAGGACTTACTTAGCTGCCATCCTTATATTGGATGTGTGCATGAGTGGTGTTTGTTATATGCTTTATAGCATTCGTTATGATGGTCACAGACCTATGTTATATTGACCGCCCATTGTAGTTGTTGTGACAACTTACCTTTCATCCCGTAGTGGAGTCTGGGAAGTTCTCTGTAAGCTAGTTAGTTCTGTTATTCGAGAAGGGCACCTACCACTTCATATGGTATACAGGAAAGTGCGTTGATACCACTCCAGCTAGCTATTGCACGCAGAGGCGAGGGGTATATATATTCCTCGTGTCACGTATATTTATATATACCGATTTATATACTCTTGAGTGTGATATCATGATGAAGTGTTAATATTATTGATATGTGATTGTGCTCTAGCATCTTCTTATATATGTGTATGGTTAGCTAACGGTTTTATACCGTGTTGTAGATCCTTTGCAGGTTAGGAGAGCTACAGAGTGATCCAGAGGGGTGATCTGTTGAGGGTTCCGTACATTGGGCAATATCGTGGGTTTTTGGGTTATTATATTGTACGGATTTCTCTTTAACTTTCTACTCAACAGTACTCTGTATCATCCTTTTGATATGTATATATATATATATATATATATATATATATATATATCAGTTTTATGTTTTGTTTTAATCTATTGGAGCCTTGTTGTAAGATTCAGTGAACTTGTTGTCACGCTAGGGTCAGGATCCATTGTGAGATCCTAACCCAGTAGCACCTCGAGTCCTACGGATTTGGGGTGTTACAAAGTTGGTATCAGAGGCCAGGTTGACAACAATGGCACTTGTAATCTGCAATAAAGTTCGAATAGATAAATAAACAGAACCCGAAAAGGGGTCTGACTTTTCAAAAGGTTTTGGTTTTGAAATGAGTACAAATGTTTTGGGATACCGTGTACGTAAGTCATCGCCCCTCTGAAGATCTCGAGAGTATAGATATATATAGATATTCTGTTGTGATTGATTTGATATATATCTATACATATGGCATATATATAGCCTTCTAAGTTAGGTTTACGTCTTCTGTAGATGGTTCAGACTAAAGCCTTACCTTTAGCTAGACGAGGTAGAGGTAGACCCCCTCTAGGTAGAGGACGGGGTAGGACTCCTGTGACGGTTCACATGCAGCGGTAGAGATACATGAGGAGGTTGCTGAGAGCGTCAGTCCTGAGACTGGGAATGGTGCAGCTGAGAGACAGGGGGCACAGAGAGCCCAGTCTGGTGAGTCTGATCGTGTCTCCATGGGAGAATCAGAGTTCCGAGCATATATCAGACGAGTAGAGGAGGCTGCTAGAGCCGGTAGACGTGCCCTAGATTTACAGGCACAGGAGGGACCATCTGAGAGGTCCCACACCGTTACTCAGGTGCCAGCTGTACCGGTACCTGCTGCTGAGATTGCCAGAGCACCAGAGGAGCATAGAGGGCCTAGACCTGACACTTGGTTGAAGGCTTTTTCATCAGATGGGTGTACCCCCTTTCAATGGGAAGGTGGGGTTAGAGGTTGAGCTCTAGATAGGGCATGTAGACTCAGCTCTAGAGTCTATTCGATGTCCAACTGACAGACAGATCGAGCTGGTTCAGACTTTATTCCGGGACTTGGCACAGCACTGGTGGAGATCAGTACGGGGTCAGGTTACCAGTTATGAGCATATGAGGACGATGATTAGAGAGCGTTCCTGCCCTGCCTCACTGAGGAGGGAGAAACTGCGAGATTTTGTTGAGGCTGGGTTTGAGGATGTACCAGTCTCTAAGGCCATTAGGAGGTTTCAGGAGGAGCTGGCATTATTGGGACCTGCTGCACCTTCTGCAGATCAGCACGTCTATCTCTTTTCCCGACGACTGAGGGATACTACCCGGACTTATATGGCGGGTTTCCACTGTGAGTCTTTGATGGATTATTAGGACAGAGCTTCCGACTATGAGAGGGAGCGAGCTGGACAGAGGAGAGCTTCTTAGACCGGAGGGTCTGAGAAGAGGCAGCGTACAGGGCAAACCAGTGGTATTGGTGGCTCTACTATTGGTTGGCGTGGTCAGAGACGCTAGAGTCAGCCCTCATCTGCACCGGTTGCAGAGAAGGGACGTCAGTGTTTTAACTGTGGTGATCCGGGGCATATGAGGCCCGAGTGCACGAGGCCATTAGTGACTTGCTAGACCTGTGGTAGGCAAGGTCACAGAGCTGTTTACTGCCGTCAGGGCAGAGCTTCATCTCAGCAGGGTTCTTCCCCTGCCAGTGCAGCGGGAGGTGGGGAGATTCAGGAACAGTAGAGGGTCCCAGATCGCCCTACGACTCAGGGATCTGCTCCTGGGCCGAGTAGAGGCAGAGGTCGTGGTGGGGGCACCACTGATACTAGAGGCCCACAGGGTCGTGTTTTTGAGTCGCATAGTGCAGAAGAGCCAGCTGCACCTACTGCTACAGGTACCATTCTGATTCATGGTTTACCTGTTAGAGTTTTATTTTATACTGGTGCTACGCACTCTTTTATTTTTGATTCCTGTGTAGAGCGTATTGGTTTAGATATAGTTGAGGGGATGCCCTTTATTATAGGGTTACCCGATGGTGGTAGGGTCAGAGGTACCCGTGAGATTCACGGTTGTCCTATTTCTGTAGGGACCCGTGTGTTATTAGTTGACTTCTTTGTCATGCCATTAGAGCATGAAGAAGTCATTTTAGATATGGACTGGATGGATAGACACTCTGCAGTCCTAGATGTAGGTAGGAGGACTGTTACCCTCTCTACCGAGTTAGGCCAGATAGAGGTTTTCCGAAGTTAGGACCTTGGAAAGACGGGCACAGTTATCAGCGCTATACGGGCAGCTAGATTGATTGCACAGGGTTGCGAGGCCTTCTGGTGTTATGCCATGAAGGAGGGGGAGAGTCCACCCTTAGAGGATATCCCAGTGGTTTGTGATTTTACTGATGTTTTTGCTGAGCCGTCTAGTTTTCCACCTCAGAGGAGTGTGGACTTCAGTATTGAGTTAGAGCCTAGTACGAGACCGATCTCGAAGGCCCCATACCGGATGGCGTCTGTCGAGATGCTGGAGCTGAAGAAGCAACTCAAGGAGTTGGCTGAGAAGGGCTTCATTCGCCCTAGCGTGTCCCCATGGGGAGCACCTGTCCTCTTCGTACGGAAGAAGGACGGATCACTGAGATTATGTATAGATTACAGAGAGCCGAACAAGGTGACCATCAAGAACAAGTATCCACTGCCTCGTATTGATGATTTGTTAGATCAGC
>NCTC01003557.1:121050-221835 GCA_002319775.1 Fagopyrum tataricum
CAGAGTGTGTTCCCGCGATTCCTCTTCGGCTCTTCACGTGATCAAATCACTTCTTCTCTTATCCAAAACCAAGCACAACATATACATACACATTCCAACATCAATCTATGTTCAATTCATCGAATCCTAAGCTAAGAAAGGAAGAACAAGAAAGAAAGAAAGAAAGGAGAACCAAGGCTCACCTCTACTGCTGGACTAGGCAAGGACAAGCTGCACAACCACAACTCAGCTGGCTTCCAAGCTCAGCAACAACATCTACCATCATCAACATCAACAACAACACACAACTCTTTCAACTCTAAGGAAGAACAAGATCAAGATCAAGATGGAGAGAAGGAGAAGCAAGAAGGACGTATGGTGGCTGGAAAAAGGAAATGAAATGGAACCCTTGCTCAGCAAGGTAAGACGGAAGAAGTAAGGAAGAGAGTAAAGCACGAGTCAACCGGTCAACAAAACCGGCTGCAGCCGCAGGAAACCGCGGGGGCGGTTCCCTGGGCCACGGGAGCGGAAACCCGCTGGGGCGGCACACACAAGCCCGCGGGGGCGGCTAAGGTAAAAACTAGGTCCAAAAGACTAAGGCTCTTACATCTCACCCCCCTAAAAACAAGTTTCGTCCCGAAACTTGTAAAATCCTCAAACCACTCGGACTCATAAGCCGAGGTACAACTCTCTCTATAACCTCAAACATAAGCATGGAGGAAATCATCAACTCCTGCAGCAAAACACTATCCAAGGCATAGAGGAAAACCATCTCTAGCAAAACCATAAATACATCACAAGACATAGAGGAAGCACATCTCTAGCCTTATCATACTCATAACTGAAAGGCATTGAGGAAAAACATCTCCAGCAACACTATGTCCATCAAAATAGCATGGAGGAATAACCATCTCCAGCTGAATCCTAAACGTATCACAATAGCATGGAGGAAAGAGCCATCTCCAGCTATAAACAATAATCATACTAGCACAACAAGATCTAATAAGATCATATATCACATCAAAGCTAGTATGAATATAAACACATCATAACATATAAGCATATAAGCACATAATACTCACCAAGATAGTACTAAGATCTACTCGGTGATCCTACTGGTGCATCTAACTCGGCATAGAACTCTTGATAGTTCCTTTGGATACTATCCTCAGTCTCCCATGTAGCCTCATCAGGTCCTCGTCTCGACCACTGTATCCTCAACATATGAATGTCCTTCGAACGCAAGCGTCTCATACCTCGTTCTAGGACTGCAATAGGGTGCTCAACAAAGGTGTGGTCCGGCTCAACCACCAAATCATCATAACTCACAATATGTCTCGGATCTGGTATATACTCCCTCAGCTGAGACACGTGAAATACAGGGTGAACACCCTCTAATCTCGGAGGCAAGGCTAATCTGTATGCTGCGCTCCCAACCCGATCCAGAATCTCGAACGGTCCGACATATCGGGGTTGAACTCCCCCTTAAAGCCAAAACGCCTAACACCTCGTGTCGGGGACACTCTCAGCCACACATGGGCTCCAACTCTGAACTCTAGAGGTCTACTCTTCCTATCAGCATAAGACTTCTGACGGCTTTGCGCAGTCAGCATCCGCTCTCTAATCAGTGCTACTTGAGCCACATCATTCTGAATCTGATCAGGTGTCAAACCACTAACACTGCTCCGCTCATCCCAACATAACGGGGTACGGCATCTCTGTCCATACAATGCCTCATATGGGGTCATCCCAATAGATGCATGCCAGCTATTGTTATATGAGAACTCAACAAGTGGGAGATGATTCGTCCACACTTGTCCCCAATCCAACACACAAGCTCGCAGCATATCCTCCAGGGTTTGAATGGTCCTCTCTGACTGACCATCTGTCTGAGGATGGAACGCAGTCGTGAAGTGCAAACTCGTCCCCGGGGCACTCTGAATTTGCAGCCAGAATCTCAAGGTAAATCGCCCATCTCTGTCTGAGACGATCGTCCTCGGTACACCATGGAGTCTCACTATCTGCCTAGTGTACTCCTCAGCTAATCTGCTCACCGGCCACGTCTCCCTAATAGGAATTAAACGTACCGTCTTCGTCAATCTGTCC
Source organism: Fagopyrum tataricum (assembly GCA_002319775.1). Taxonomy (NCBI): domain Eukaryota; kingdom Viridiplantae; phylum Streptophyta; class Magnoliopsida; order Caryophyllales; family Polygonaceae; genus Fagopyrum; species Fagopyrum tataricum. Next base: position 123,136 of record NCTC01003557.1, read on the forward strand.
ACTATGACCCAGATGGCATCAAAACTCCGGCTCAGCCTCAGTCTAGTCACAAAATCCATGGTAACGTCCTCCCACTTCCTCTGTGGAACAGGAAGTGGATGGAACTTACCTCCAGGTCCGCTATGCTCTATCTTGACATGTTGGCAGGTCGCACACTGTGCCACAAACTGGCCACATCGGGCTTCAGCCCTCCCCACCAATATAAACGTCTCAACTCCTGATACATCTTACTCGTACCTGGATGTACAGAGTAAGGTGTACAGTGAGCCTCTTGTAAAATCCTCTGTCTCAGCTCTGTATCAGCAGGTACATAGATGCGACCGCAGCGTCTCAAAACCCCATCTGCTCCTAGCAAGAACTGTGGTGCCTCCTCCCGAGACATCCTCTCTCGGATCCTCATCAGTGTCGGGCAGGTCTCCTGCTTTTGTTGGATCTCACCCAACAAATCAGGAAGAACCTCTAAAGTACGCAGCTGGGCATCCTCATCAGGAAACTGGATGTCCAACTCTAACCAGACCGAGTCTTTCTGCAACTGATGCTGAACTGTCAGCCTCGCAATCGCCTCCTCTCGAGGGGTCTTCCTACTCAGGGCATCGGCGACAACGTTCGCCTTCCCTGGATGATACAGAATCTCTAAATTAAAGTCCTTGATCAGCTTGAGCCACCTACGCTGGCGGTTATTCAATTCCCGCTGCATGAAAATGTACTTCAGACTCTTATGGTCTGTGAAGATCTGACGTGTAGCACCACACAAGTAATGTCTCCAGACCTTCAGTGCATGAACTACCGCTGCCAACTCCAGATCATTAGTCGGGTAGTTCTCCTGATACGTCTTCATCTATCGAGACGCATAAGCAATAACTCTGCCTCTCTGCATCAGAACACATCTCAAGCCTATCTTGGATGCATCACTGTATACCACAAAATCCTCTGTACCCTCTGGCTGTGCCAAAATAGGAGTAGAAGTCAGACGTCTCTTCAGCTCCTCAAAACTCCACATACACTGATCAGACCACACAAATCTGGTAGTCTTCCTCAGCAAACTCGTCAGTGGACGGGCAATCACAGAAAATCCCTCCACGAAGCGTCTGTAATAACCGGCTAGGCCAAGGAAGCTACGTACTTCCTTGACGTTCGTCGGTGTAGTCCAAGCTACTACAGCCTCTATCTTCGCTGGATCCACCTTGATTCCTTCAACTGATACATCATGACCCAGAAATGCTACCTCTGGCATCCAAAACTCACACTTAGAAAACTTAGCATAAAGTTCTCTATCCCGCAAAACCTGCAATACAGTCCTCGGATGTCCTGCATGCTCCTCTCCACTGCGAGAGTATACTAGAATGTCATCTATAAAGACCACCACAAACTGATCCAGGAAGTCAATGAAGATGCTGTTCATCAACTCCATGAAGACTGTTGGGGCATTCGTAAGCCCAAATGGCATCACTACAAACTCGTAGTGTCCATATCTGGTCCGGAATGTTGTCCTATGCACATGCTTCTCTCTCACCCTCAGCTGGTGATATTTTGAGCACGGGTCAATCTTGGAGAATACAGTCGCTCCCTGAAGCTGATCTAACAAGTCATCAATGTGCGGCAATGGATACTTGTTCTTGATGGTAACCTTGTTCAGCTCTTTATAATCAATGCATAACCTCGGTGATCCGTCCTTCCGTACGAAGAGGACAGGTGCTCCCCATGGGGACACGCTATGGCGAATAAAGCCCTTCTCAGCTAGCTCCTCAAGTTGCTTCTTCAGCTCCAACATCTCGAAAGGCGCCATCCGGTATGGGGCCTTCGAGATCAGTCTCGTACCAGGCTCTAACTCAATACTGAAGTCCACACTCCTCTGAGGCGGCAAAATGGACGGCTCAGCAAAAACATTAGTAAAATCACAAACCACTGGGATATCCTCTAATGTTGGACTCTCTCCCTCCTTCATGGTATAACAGCAGAAGGCCTCGCAACCCTGTGCAATCAATCTAGCTGCCCGCATAGCGCTGATAATTGTGCATGTCTTTCCAAGGTCCCAACCTCGGAAAACCTCTATTTGACCTAACTCGGTAGAGAGGGTAACAGTCCTCCTACCTACATCTAAGATCGCAGAATGTCTATCCATCCAATCCATACCTAGAATGACTTCTTCATGCTCTAATGGCATGACAAAGAAGTCAACTAGTAACACACGAGTCCCTACAGAAATGTGACAACTATGAATCGCACGGGTAGCTCTGACCCTACCACCATCGGGTAACCCTATAATAAAGGGCATCCCCTCAACCGTATTTAGACTCAGACGCTCTACACAGGAATCAGAAATAAAAGAATGCGTAGCACCAGTATTAAATAAAACTCTAACAGGTAAACCATGAATCAGAATGGTACCTATAGTAGTCGGTGCAGTTTGCTCCTCCGCACTCTTCAACTCAAAAACTCGGCCCTGTGGGCCTCAGGTGTCAGTGGTGCTCCCACCACGACCTCTGCCTCTACTCGGCCCAGGAGCAGATCCCTGAGTTGTAGGGCGATCTAGGACCCTCTGCTGTCCCTGAATCTGTTGCTGCTGAGGTGGCCTCTGCCCACCTCCTGCTGCACTAGCAGGAGAAGAACCCTGCTGAGATGAAGCTTCGCCCTGTCGACAGTAAACAACTTTGTGACCCTGCCTACCACAGGTGTAGCAAGTCACTAGTGGCCTCGTGCACTCGGGCCTCATATGTCCTAGATCACCATAGTTAAAACACTGACGTCCCTTATCTGCAACCGGTGCAGATGAGGGCTGACTCTGGCGTCTCTGACCTCGCCAACCACTAGCAGCACCACCAGTACCACTGGTTTGCCCTGTACACTGTCTCTTCTCAGACCCTCCGGTCTGAGATGCTCTCCTCTGACCAGCTCGCTCCCTCTCATAGTCGGAAGCTCTGTCCTGATAATCCGTAAGAGTCTCACAATGAGGTGCAGTTGGACCTAGCAAGAGTCCCGCCATGTAGGTCCGGGTAGTATCCCTTAGTCGTCGGGAAAACAGATATACATGTTGATCTACAGGAGGTGCAGTTGGTCCCAGCAATGCCAGCTCCTCCTGGAACCTCCTGATAGCCTCAGAGACTGGTACATCCTCAAACCCAGCCTCCTCAAAATCCCGCAGTTTCTCCCTCCTCAGTGAGGCAGTGTAGAAATGCTCTCTCATCATAGTCCGCATATGCTCATAACTGGTAACATGACCCCGCACTGATCTCCACCAGTGTTGTGCCAAGTCCCGAAATAAAGTATGCACCAACTCGATCTGTCTGTCCACTAGACATCTAATGGACTCCAGAGCTGAGTCCACATGTCCGATCCAGAGCTCAACCTCTAACCCCACCTTTCTAGTGAAAGGGGGTACACCCATCTGACGAAAGGCCTTCAACCAAGTGTCTGGTCTAGGCCCTCTATACTCCTCCCGAACCGGAGGAATCTCAACAGCATGTGCCTGTACAGCTGGCACCTGTGTAACCCCGTGGGATCTCTCAGATGGTCCCTCATGTGCTTGTAAACCTGGGGAACGTCTACCGGCTCTAGCAGCCTCCTCTACTCGTCTAATGAAAGCACGGAACTCGGATCCCCACATGGAGACACGATTAGAATCACCAGATTGTGCTCTATGTGCTCCCTGTCTCTCAGCTGCACCGTTCCCAGTCTCAGGAACGATACTCTCAGCAACCTCCTCGTGTATCTCTCCCGCTGTCTGTGAACCACCAGTAGGAGTCCTACCTTGTCCTCTACCTAGAGGGGGTCTACCTCTACCTCGTCTAGCTGCATGTAAGGCTCTAGTCTGAACCATCTGCAGAAGACGTAAATCTAACTTAGAAGGTTATATATATATATGTCGTATGTATAGATATATATCAAATCAATCACAACAGAATATCTATATATATCTATACTGTCGAGGTCTTCAGAGGGGCGATGGCTCACGTACACGATATCCCAAAACATTTGTACTCATTTCAAAACCAAAACCTTTTGAAAAGTCAGACCCCTTTCGGGTTCTGTTTATTTATTTATTCGAACTTTATTGCAGATTACAAGTGTCATTGTTGTCAACATGGGCTCTGATACCAACTTTGTAACACCCCAAATCCATAGGACTCGAGGTGCTACTAAGCTAGGATCTCACAATGGATCCTGACCCTAGCCTGACAACAAGTTCACTAAATCTTACAACAAGGCACAGATAGATTAAATACAAAACGTAAAACTGATATATATATATATATATATATATATATATCCAAAAGGTAATACACAAGTACCGCTGAGTACAATAGAGAACATATATTGGTACAATAAATATCCCAATCCCACGATATCACCCATTGTATGGAGCCCTCATCGGATCACCCCTCTGGATCACTCTGCAGCTCTCCTAACCTAAAAAGGATCTACAACACGGTATAAAACCGTTAGCTAACCATACACATATATAAGAAGATGCTAGAGCACAAACACACATCAGGAATCTTAACACATCATCATGCTTTCACACATTTACCCGGTTATTATCTTTATAACGTTACTCATTCAAATAATATATCTACATATGAATATATGTGACACGAGGAATGTATATAACCCTCGCCTCCGCGTGCAATAGCTAGATGGAGTGGTATCAGCGCACTTTCCCGTATACCATATGGAGTGGTAGGTGCCCTTCCCGTATACCATATCTAACTAGCTTACAAAGAACTTCCCAGACTCCACTACGGGATGAAAGGTAAGTTGTCACAGCCACTACAATGGGCGGTCAATATAACATAAGTCGGTAATGAATCCTATCGCACGCTACAAAGCATATAACAAAACACCACTCAAGCATACATCCAATATAAGGATAGTAGCTAAGTAAGTCCTATGGACTTACCTCAACCTCAGGAGTAAACTCAACCACGATCAACTCTCAGATACGTCCACTCCAATCCGGAGGACAACACATATCAGACTCATATCCATCTAAGGGTCACACCTAGACCCAAGGGATCCATAAGGATCGTATCCTAACTCATAAACCTCAAGGCCATAACCGGCATAAACGATAACGTACTCATCATCGTTCTAACGTCATACATATACCTAGCATGCCACTAACCCTCTCATACTAGGAAAGGAAAGGATCTACCTAACTTTAGGTAAACCCGAGATAAGACGCACCTGCGTGACACGAGAGACGCAGGGGCGGGACAGGCAACCCGCAGGCACGGCAAGACTCAGCCGCGGGAGCGGTAACAAAGGCCGCAGGCAACGCAAGCATGGCGCAGGCACGGCGCGGGCGCTGCGGCACGGCTTCCGAAGGGGCGGCGGCTTCCAGGCGCGGGGGCGGCGACGGTGCAGAACGTGATCCCGCGACTCTTCTTCAGCTCTTCACGTGATCAAATCACGTCTTCTCTCAACTAAAATCATACACATGCATATACATTCATATACTAACATTAATCTATGATCAAACATCTAATCCTAAGTTAAGGAAGAGGAATCAAAGGAAGAAGGAAGAGAAGAAGGAGAATACCTACCACACTTATGGTCCTAAGCTACAAAGTGGATCAACAACCTTCTCAGCTAGCTCTCAAGCTCAGCAATAACTTCTACCATCATCATCATCAACCACAGACAAATTCACATCAAAACACTTCCAAATTCCAAGGCAAAACAAGAACAAGATCAAGATGGAGGAAGGAGAAGCAAGGAGGACGTGCAAGGGCTGGATTGGGAATGAGAAGTGATGTGAAACCCTTGCTCAGCAAGGTAAGAAGGGAAAAGGGTAAAGCATGAGTCAACCGGTCAACAAAACCGGCTGCAGCCGCAGGAAACCGCGGGGGCAGTTCACTGGGCCACGGGAGCGGGAACCCGCTGGGACGGCACACATGCCCGCGAGGGCGGCTAAGGTCGATCTCGGCCAAAGCTAAATCTCGGCTAAGACAATCTCGGTCCAAAAGACTAAGGCTCTTACACGTGGCCGGTGAGCAGATTAGCTGAGGAGTACACTAGGCAGATAGTGAGACTCCATGGTGTACCGAGGACGATCGTCTCTGACAAAGATGGACGATTTACCTCGAGGTTCTAGCAGCAGATTCAGACTGCCCTGTGGACGAGTTTGCACTTCACTACTGCGTTTCATCCTCAGACAGATGGTCAGTCAGAGAGGACCATCCAGACACTGGAGGATATGCTGCGAGCTTGTGTGTCGGACTGGGGACAAGTGTGGACAGATCACCTCCCACTTTTTGAGTTCTCGTACAACAGCAGCGGGCATGCATCTATTGGGATGGCCCCATATGAGGCACTGTATGGACAGAGATGTCGTACTCCGTTATGTTGGGATGAGCAGAGCAGTGTTAGTGGTTTGACACCTGATCAGATTCAGGATGATGTGGCTCGAGTAGCACTGATTAGAGAGCGGATGCTGACTGCCCAGAGCCGTCAGAAGTCATATGCAGACAGGAGGCGTAGACCTCTAGAGTTCAAAGTGGGAGCCCATGTGTGGCTGAGAGTGTCTCCGACACGAGGTGTTAGAAGTTTTGGCATTAAGGGGAAGTTGAGCCCCCGATATGTTGGACCGTTCGAGATTCTGGATCGGGTTGGGAGCGCAGCATATAGATTGGATTTTCCTCCGAGATTAGAGGGTGTTCACCCTGTGTTTCACGTGTCTCGGCTGAGGGAGTACATACCAAATCCGAGACACATCATGAGTTATGATGATTTGGTGGTTGAGCCGGACCACACTTTTGTTGAGCACCCGATTGCAGTCCTAGAACGAGGTATGAGACGCCTGCGTTCGAAGGACATTCCTATGTTGAGGATACAGTGGTCGAGACGAGGACCTGATGAGGCTACATGGGAGACTGAGGATAGTATCCAGAGGAACTATCCAGAGTTTTATGTCGAGATAGATGTACCAGTAGGATCGACGAGTAGATCTTAGCACTATCTTTGTGAGTGTTATGCTTATGTGCTTATAGGTCATGATGTGTTTATTTTCGTACTAGCTATGATGTGATGTGTGATCTTATTAGATCTTGTTGTGCTAGTGCGACTGTTTATAGCTGGAGATGGCTCTTTCTTCCATGCTATTGTGATACGATTAGGATTTAGCTGGAGATGGTTATTCCTCCATGCTATTTTAATGGATATAGTATTGCTGGAGATGTTTTTCCTCCATGCCCCTCTGTTATAATGATGAGGATGATGATACGGCTAGAGATGTTTTACCTCTATGCCCCGGTGATATGATTACAGTATTGGTTGGAGATGTTTTTCATCTATGCGCTAATGATGAGATTATAGTATTGGATAGAGATGGATTTCTCTATGCCTTGGATAGTATAGTTTTGTTGCTGGAGTTGATGATTTCCTCCATGCTCGTGTATGAGGATATAGGGAGTGTTATACCTCGGCTTTTAAATCCGAGAGGTTTAAGGATTTCACAAGTTTCGGGACGAAACTTGTTTTTAGGGGAGAGAGATGTAAGAGCCTTAGTCTTTGGGAGCCAGTTTTGGCCTTAGCCGCCCCCGCGGGTTCCTGGAGCTGCCCCTGCGGCTCGTCTGTTGTTCCGCCCCTGTGGCCAGGAAGCCCGCCCATGCGGTTTCCGACGGCTGCAGCCGGTTTTGTTGACCTTTGACTTGTGCTTTACCTACTTTTTCCTATCTTCTTCTTACCTTGCTGAGCAAGGGTTTCATCTGCATTTCTTTTCCAGCTTCTCACGTTCTTGTTTCTTCCTTCTTCTCCTTGATCTTGAGTTGGTTTTCCTTGAGTTTGGAAGAGAGTTGTGTGTTGTTGTTGATGTTGATGATGGTAGATGTGGTTGCTGAGCTTGGAAGCCAGCTGAGTTGTGGTTGTGGAGCTTTTCCTTGCCTAGTCCAACAGTAGAGGTGAGCTCCTTGTTTCTCCTTCCTTTCTTTCTTTCTTGTTCTTCCTCTCTAGCTTAGGATTAGATGTATGAAGAGGCATGTTGATGTTGGTTTGTGTATGTATATGTATGTATGTAACTTTGGAATGGAGAAGACGTGATTTGATCACGTGAAGAGCCGAAGAGGAATCGCGGGATCACATTCTGCATTGTCGCCGCCCCCGCGCCTAGAAGCCGCCGCCCCTGCGGGAGCTGTGTCACAGTGCCTGCGCTTGCCTGCGGCCGCTGTCACCGCCCCTGCGGCCGAGCTTAGCCGCGCCTGCAGGTTGCCTTGCTCCGCCCCTGCATCTCTCTTATCACGCAGGTGCGTCTTGTCTCGGTTCTACCTAGAGTAAGGTAGATCCTTTCCTTTCCTAGTATGAGCGGGTTAGTAGCATGCTAGGTATGTGTATGAGGATAGAATGAGGATGATCATGATATCGTCTATGCCGGTTATGGCTTTGAGGTTTATGAGTTAGGATACGATTTTTATGGATCCCTTGGGTCTAGGTGTGACCCTTGTGATGGATATGAGTTTGATATATTAATATGCCTTGTTACTAGGCAGTGTTGTCCTCCAGATTGGATATGAGGTTGAGAGTTGATCGTAGTGAGACTACTTCTGAGTTTGAGGTAAGTCCATAGGACTTACTTAGCTACCATCCATATATTGGATGTGTGCATGAGTGGTGTTTGTGTTATATGATTGATAGCATGAGTTGTGATGATTACCTACCTATGGTTTAGTGACTACCGATTGTAGGGCCGTGACAACTTGTCCTTTCATCCCGTTGGGAGTCTGGAGGTTCTCTACGGGCAAGCCAGTCTGGCTCAGTGGGCCGGCCACCTACACCACTCCCATAGGGTACACGGGAGGTGGGACCGGATCACCACTCCAACTGGCACCATCCCCGAGAGGCGAGGGTTATATTCCTCGTGTCACATATATTCATATTGATATATATATACACTTGAGTGACTGGACGTTATTAAGATAATAAACCGGGTAAATGTGTGATAGCATGGTGATGTGTTTACTATTCATTGGTGTGTGATTGTGCTTATGCATCTTCTTATATATGCGTATGGTTAGCTAACGGTTTTATACCGTGTTGTAGATCCTTTGCAGGTTAGGAGAGCTGCAGAGTGATCCGGAGTGGATGATCCGCTGAGGGCTCCGTACACTGGGTCGTTATCGGGGATATGGGACATTTTATATGTACAGTTTATGTTTACTTTTGTACTCAGCGGTACTTTTGTTTTAACTTTTGATATATATATATCAGTTTGATGTTTTGTTTTAATCTATCAGTGCCTTGTTGTAAGATCCAATGAACTTGTTGTCAGGCTAAGTCAGGATCCATTGTGAGATCCTAGCCCAGTAGCGCCTCGAGTCCTACGGATTCGGAGTGTTACAATCTAGAAGTTAATAAACAATATCTTATTAGTCCAATGTTAAAATCAAATTATCCTACACAAACCAAATCATGTGAATATCTAATTTTCACTTAAAAATACTAAAGATAATAAACTATCCATTACTTTAACCTATCAAATCTAATAATGTTATCAAACGTAATCATGTAAAAATCTATCATTAACCGATAATATACGTGAGTTCTCGCTGGAGATGTATAAATATTGGCTTCATCCTTTAAACCCTAACTTAGTTTATGGCGGCAAGATTCATGTCCAACACTAATTTATGGTTCAAGCAATATCAATCACGGTGACTAATTCTGGATCAATCGGTATACACTATACAGTGATACAGGTAATCAACAACCTATTGTTTCGAAAGATTTCAATACAATTTTTTCAAAGCATAAATGATCCCAACATACTGTCAACTACACATTCTATGTTATAAACCAAATGATCTCAACTTCTTTTCCATGTTTTAACAGTTAATCAAAGTCTTTTAATCTATTTCATTATACCAGTTGACATGCATAAACGATTTAATACAAACTGTCGACATTTCTAATGCTATTAACAAATTAAATGGAGACCAAATAACCTTATGTACTGACGTTCATCTTTTTTTTTTGGTAATGGTAAATTCGGAGACCACCCGATTCGATCGGCTTAGCCGCTCTACGTCCGGATTGGGTAGAAAGTCGTGGCCCATTGCTGGGGATACCCTCCCAATATCAATTTTTCCATACATGCCGCCAGGAGGATTCGAACTCGAATCTCCAAGCTAAACACTTAAGGAGCCTAGCACCACATCCCACTAGACCAATTGAGTATTGTTTGTACTGACGTTCATCAATTCCACAGGTTGAAGAGCATAACCCGTCTTAGTTTGAACAACCAATTTTGGAGGAGACAATATACAAATTGGAGCACTGTGTTTGAAGATCTAGAAATTAAATCCAATCGGATTATTTGGTATGTTATTACTTTAAAATCAAACATATAGATGAAACGGAAAATTTACGAGTTCGTACCCTAATTTTCCATATTTTCTGTTTTTCACCAATTCCACAGGTAGACAGAGCAAAACCCACCGCGATCTGAACATTTCAACTTGGAAGGAGACGATGAAGATTGTGTTTGAAAACCTCGAAATATAAAAATCGACTAATCAGGCAAGTTAATTTAAAAGAACAAAGACAGAGATCTATCGAGTTCTTACCCTAATTTCTTATCTTTGAGACTGGTTGTCAAAGCCATCAGATAAGCACTATATTTCCGTAGTAGCATCGTCGAGGAACACATGCCCGTTAAAGCGACCTCGACTTATATAGTGGGAAGCGACGAGATCAAGCATTTCAAGTGAACAATCTCAACCCTTTCACGGATCTGTTTACTACTTTGGACAAGTACTACTAACGAATTTAAGATTTTCGATACATGTTGTAGAATCTGAGTGGAGGGATATAATTGAGGGTTAGGGATCTGAATTTTTGATGGCCTGCGTTGTAGAATCTGATAGGAGGGATAAACTTAAGGGGTTAGGGATTTCAATTTTCGATCGGATGCGTTGTAGAACCGGATGGGAGGGGATGAATAGAACGAGGGTTCTTTGTTTGATAGTGTAACGCCCTGAATTTTGGGAACTCAGAGCGTTACTGGCTAGGACCTCACAGTGGGTCCCGGCCTTAGGTTGACATCAATAACGTCGGATCTTACAACTAGACTTGTTCATATCCGGGCTCAGGCTGGACTCGGGCCGGGCGTTTTGGAATTTTAGGCCCGTTCAGCCGGACCCGGGCCGGGTTAAGCCCGGCTGGCGGGCCTAAAATACCTGTAGTACCCGGCCCGACTAGGCTGCCGGGCGGGCCTCCGGGTACCCGTTTTATTTTTTCTTTTTTAAAAATAATTTAAAAAACTATTTTAAATATATATTTTATTTAAAAATAAAATATATTTAAGATATTATATGTAATATACATTAAGTTTATGATAATTATGCTAAAATATTTTTTAAATCAAATCCTTTCGTAACAAGGCACAATATATTTAAAATATTTTTTAAATCAAATCAAATCCTGCCGGGTGGTGTCCATACCCGGCCCGGCGGGTTTGGCGGGCCGGGCTTTTCGGCCCGGTTGGGCTTCCCTCTATGTTCATACCCGCCCGTTTTTTCGGGCGGGCCGGCCGGGCAGGCTGCCCGGATATGATCAGGTCTACTTACAACAAGGCACAAATATTTTTAAATCAAATCCTTTCGCAAATAAGTATTTAACTCAGACCGACTTTGGACTCGTACATCAGCCAACTATTAACTAAATAAACTCTACTGTAACAAACTAAATAAACATAATTATATAACCCAGCGTACACCCAAACCCGGCTGGCCACTCCACTCCCGATTTCTCGGTAGAGATCTATCCTGCAAAAGCCGGCTACCAGAGGAAGGGTGAGTGTGGTACTGCAATTCCTAATTTGCTCTTCCCGTACGCAACCTGATACGGGGTTAGCCGTCAGTTGGCCCGATTTTTCAACACCAAGACTCGAAATGAAGAAAATGAGTAAAAAGATGAAAACTTGAAATAAAAATGGAGGAGTGATCCAATGATTGTGAAGGATCGATAGATGGATAGATCTGGTCGAACCCTTAAGGCAACCAAGAGCACGATAGGGAAACAATGGCCCTAACACACAACTTGGAATGACTTGAAGAAGCCCTTCCGCTATAATCTCACACTAAGGGGAAAGCGATTGTCCCCAAAGCACGAGAAGTCACCCGGAGATAATTAAGAGCACCAACTTGCCAATCCAAGTGACACAACTCAAAACAGCGCCAAAGTTGTTGGGCAAACGGATTCCACTCACACAATAAGGTGTCTCGATTCCACGAGAAGAATATGGGATAGAAGAGAAAAATACTCGAAAGTACTTGTGTTTAATTTCATTCAAAGCTAACAGAGAATGACGTCCTAGAAGGCCTTATATAGGCATGTTGGACGTCCTTTAGGGATTCCTACGGGCTATGGGCTTGATCCAAGATCGAGCCCAATCTAGCTTAAAGAGATAAGATCAAATCTTTAAGAGATAAGATCAAACTAAAAGGAAAATAAAATAAAATAAACTAATTAAAAGCAAGCCCATTTTTTATTTAAAAGATGTCCAAGAATGGGCTTTAAAATAATAGATCTAATTAAGGCCTTATTTAATAATAAAATAAGCCCAATTAGCTCTAAATAAAACGTCCAACTCCTTGTACATGCAACTCCATGCTTCTTGACATTGAATCCTCCTCCTTGCCCATGCATACGTGATCATGCATGTCATCTTCCATCTCCAATCAAAGGTCTTCAATGTATCTCCGAAAATGGTCTTCTCATCACTTTCATGAATAATCTCCTTAATATGTTGAGGAAAATCCTTAATTCTTCCTCTCCTTCTCCTTGAAGTGATCAACACTCCGTGCTTCCTAGCTTCCATGCTCATGATCTCCATTCGGGCTAGGTCCTGAGATGCTCCTGCATCATCCTCCCTTTCTTGAAAAGGATTCGTCCACGAATCCTTGATGTCCATCCAAGGTGGCATCCATGCGTGTATAACACCTATAAGATCAACAAAGAACACATAAGATGTGTATATACCTATAGGAGAAGAATAGATAACTAGATGAAACGGAACAATATTACTCCACATAAAAGTTGTACATACAAGGTCATAAAAATAATTTATTACTAAGTATGCCAACTTTATAAAGAAAGTAATAATATCATTCCATGGTATCATCTTAGTCCAATTATGTGCTTCCCTAAGATCCTTAATTAAAGCAAAAGCAATATTTAAGGCATATAAGAAGTCTAAGAATATCTTAAGATGAAATCTCAAGACGGGGTAAGCACATTTATCATCAAGGATATCATATCCTATGATCTTCCAAACGATATGAAAGACATAATCATGAAGCCTTAATAACAAGAAAGGACACAAAAAAAGACAAAACATCTTAAGAAAAAGGGGAAAGCAATGAATTGCAAGAACGTTGTTCTTAATAGTCTCAACTTTCTCTTTGACAAGACTTCTAGTATGAAGTAAGGTTTTTCCCATCACGAGGTAAATAAGGTACTTAGTCATGGAGCAATCAAATTCAGAATTGAATCTAGATGACACAACTAAATCAATATTCATGCGTGAAGGTGTATAACATTCAGCACACTCTTCTTCATACTTAAGCAACTTATCATGCTCAATCAAATATGTAGTTACAACATTATCCTTAATAGAATCAGCATGTAACGCAATATTCATCCTAGATTCGGTATTTCTATCGATATGATCAATAGATTCCGAAAAATCAGCAACACGTCCAAGAAAATCAACATGTAAAACAAAGGATGTGTGAATAAAATCAGCATACTCATAAACATATGACTTTAATATAGTATGCTTAGATGAAATCACATTCACAATATTAAACCTCTGAAAGTTAGTACATACAACAAGAAGTTTAACATCATTAAAGTACTCATCAATAGGGGCATTTCTTGCATTATAGACAATAAGATCAACATGCCCCCTAAAAGGCTCCCTAAAGTCAACAAAAGGCATCATATGATCACAAGATGGTCTAAGAAACCTTTCAGCAATTAAATCATCATGTATCATAAGCTTTTCATTAACTCTAGCCTTTAGCTCATGAGATTCATCACCAACTAACTCTTTATCATCATGATCAAGCTCATCTAATCTAGAGAAAGAAGGTTTAGAATCACTCCCTGTTTGGGTTGCGGTAACCCCAATTACCTTTTCCACTGAGGATGATGAAGATGGACTACAAGGAGGCGTTGTAAGAGGTGAAGTAGAGGGCTGAAACAATTGGTTTGATTGCTCCTCCTCCCTGCTCGTTATCTCCTCTTCCACGGCCCTAACTGGTTTCTCCTCTTCGTCCGGTGAAGATGGACTTTCCGTAGGTGTTGTGGGAGCTTCTTGGATCACATCTTTGGTGCTAGACGTTACACGTTCAGCTTCTTTGTCTGACGTCTGGGGCCTTTTCTTGATCCATGTGGCTATCTCGTCAGGGCTCATGGGTCTAAGTGTGATTGTAGTGCCTTGAAACTCAAAAGTATATCGATTAGTTCGTCCTTGGTAGCTGACATCTCCATCATATTCCCATGGTCGACCTAGCAAAAGATGACAAGTAGTCATAGGAACAACATCACATAAGATGGTATCTTCATACCTTCCTAGACGAAAACTGATGTAGACCCGTTTATTAATAGTCAACTCTCCTTGTTCATTTATCCATGATATTTTATAAGGAGGGGGTGATCTATCAAGTCTAGTTGTAATTTAGTAACCATTTCTAGACTAGCAATGTTACAACAACTACCACCATCTATGATTAAATCACACACTCTATCCTTAACAACACATCTACTAAGGAAAATATTTTCTCTTTGCTCCAAATTTAGAGTCCTCAAGTTTTTCAAAGTATTAGGGAGTTTCGAGATACTCCCTTTCTTTGATTCGCCATCCGATGGTTTGGGTTGTGTCATGTCCTCCTTTCCTGGTGTTGACATGATTCAAAACATTTAAACTCGTTAAGGTTAGTTAAAGAGATACTCTTAAGCTACCCTCTTCAAGTGTTTCGCTCAGTAACCTATCTCGTAAGCTTCGCAACTTCCTCTTAGCCGGTTTGCGAGGATCATTGTGAATCTACAAGAAAAATGTCTCAAGCAATCAACAGGTTAATGCGTTCAGGCAGAAAAACAAGAAGAACAAACCAGATCTCAAAGGGAAAAAGCATTTTATGTGGTGCTAGGTAGAAAAGCAAAACTAATCTCGCCTGCAAATTTCTCAACCAACAAATCAATAATCTCAATTAAAAGATAATTTGCGGCCTTTTGGAAATTAAAATACAAAAGAAAAAAAAGAAAAAACGGAAAAGGGAATAAAAAGGGAAAAGGCAATAAGGGGAAAAAGGAAACAAGCAAAAAGAAAAGGGAAGGCAAAAAGAAAACAAGGGAAAGGATAAAAGGGAAAAAGGAAAGGGAAAAAAGGGAAGGAGTGCGATTTATGGTTGCCCTGCAGCGATATAGAGAGCTCCTAGGGAAGCAAATATATATCAATTAAGCTCAAAGGGGCGGCGGCTGTGGTCCGACAGCGGGGCAGTGACGGCTGGACCGGGCTGAACTGGTTCAGTTTTTTTTTTTTTTTGTGAATCTCGGTTGATGGGTCCGAGATAGGTTAGGTTGGGCCGGTTTGACAAGGCCCGACGGCTAGGGTTAGGGTTTAGCGACGGCTAGGGTTTCGAGGGGGTGACGGCTGCGGTGCGGAGAGTGAATCTCGGCCGGGATGGGGGTGTGGGTTTCGGCCAAAACCGAAGGCTAGGGCGGCAGCTGGGCGGCGGCCGGCGAAGTGGCGGTTGGGTAGGGCGAAGGCCGGCGGCTGGGTAGGGCGGCGGCCGGAAAAAAAACGGCAGGAAGGGGCGGCGGGGTGTTTTGTGGGGGTGGATGGGTGAGATTCCGATCAAGGACGAGAAAAGATCAGATCTTAGGTAGAAAAAATGTATTAAAATTAACAATTGGCAACAAAAATCCTTCTTTTAAAGAAATTGAATGCGGAATTGAAAATCGCAGAAAAATAACAAGAATAGTATAAACTAACCGTTACGGATTCTGCTCCGGTGACTCTTTTTGTGTAGAACTTCCTTGACGGATCTTGAAAGCTCGAATTTTTTTGTGTTTTGTAAAAGACGTGAATATGATGTTAATGAACCTGAAGCTCTGGTACCAATTTGATACGGAGTTAGCCGTCAGTTGGCCCGATCTTTCAACACCAAGACTCGAAATGAAGAAAATGGGTAAAAAGATGAAAAATTGAAATAAAAATGGAGGAATGATCCAATGATTGTGAAAGATCGATAGATGGATAGATCTGGTCGA
The DNA here is from genome assembly GCA_002319775.1 of Fagopyrum tataricum. Classification (NCBI taxonomy): domain Eukaryota; kingdom Viridiplantae; phylum Streptophyta; class Magnoliopsida; order Caryophyllales; family Polygonaceae; genus Fagopyrum; species Fagopyrum tataricum. Next base: position 139,405 of record NCTC01003557.1, read on the forward strand.
ACCCTTAAGGCAACCAAGAGCACGATAGGGAAACAAAGGCCCTAACACACAACTTGGAATGACTTGAAGAAGCCCTTCCGCTATAATCTCACACTGAGGGGAAAGCAATTGTCCCCAAAGCACGAGAAGTCACCCGGAGATGATTGAGAGCACCAACTTGCCAATCCAAGTGACACAACTCAAAACAGCGCCAAAGTTGTTGGGCAAACGGATTCCACTCACACAGTAAGGTGTCTCGATTCCACGAGAAGAATATGGGATAGAAGAGAAAAATACTCGAAAGTACTTGTGTTTAATTTCATTCAAAGCTAACAGAGAATGACGTCCTAGAAGGCCTTATATAGGCATGTTGGACGTCCTTTAGGGATTCCTACGGGCTATGGGCTTGATCCAAGATCGAGCCCAATCTAGCTTAAAGAGATAAGATCAAATCTTTAAGAGATAAGATCAAACTAAAAGGAAAATAAAATAAAATAAACTAATTAAAAGCAAGCCCATTTTTTATTTAAAAGATGTCCAAGAATGGGCTTTAAAATAATAGATCTAATTAAGGCCTTATTTAATAATAAAATAAGCCCAATTAGCTCTAAATAAAACGTCCAACTCCTTGTACATGCAACTCCATGCTTCTTGACGTTGAATCCTCCTCCTTGCCCATGCATACGTGATCATGCATGTCATCTCCCATCTCCAATCAAAGGTCTTCAATGTATCTCCGGAAATAGTCTTCTCATCACTTTTATGAATAATCTCCTTAATATATTGAGGAAAGTCCTTAATTCTTCCTCTCCTTCTCCTTGGAGTGATCAACACTTCGTGCTTCCTAGCTTCCATGCTCATGATCTCCATTCGGGTTAGGTCCTGAGATGCTCCTGCATCACAACCTGTGGAACGCAGTACGGCCATGGTTAAACCACCGGCCCTCATAACACCGAGGTTTCTACACGCTATTGACAACATAGAGGTGATGGAGCTTACCTCGCGATAATCCTGAGCGTCTCCCCGATATCTACTGCAGTTCCCGGTGTGGGAATCGTGCTACTTTCCCTTAGTCTGTCTAAGCCGGTTGGAGTAGAGGGAAGGAGGTCCAAAATTGGTGACTTGGTTTCGGTTCACAGAGGGCGAGAGTAACGAAAAGTTGTGCAGAGGGGAGGGTGTAATAACCGGAAAATTTCGATATTAAATTAATTATTTATTTTGTTAAGCTGGTAAATTATTTTCGAACCGAATCGGATTTGGGATTTATTTAACCGGTCGTAAACGAACTAAACCTTAATTGTGTTTTATGAACTAACTATCCGTTAATATCACCTAATTGGCCTGGACTTAGCAGCCATTCATCTTTTTGTACCTTGGCCCACACGGCCCACTTAATCACTTCCTTGCTTCCCTGGCGTGAGTGAGAGCCCAATACTTTCAGCCTCTTCATTTAGGGCCAAATCACACGTTGACTGCCTTGACGGTTCATGAAGCAAGTGACGACCGAACTTCGTCTTCCTCGGTTGCTCGCTACACTCGGCTTTGTAACGCCAGTCCACACCATTAATATCGAATTTAAATTCGGTTGTTGTCGCGGCATTGAATGTACAGATCAATTGACGCTCCTCCCTTTGGATCGAAATGAGTAACCGCTAGACCCTCCTCTGCACGCACCTAGCCATCATAGTTCTCGATCTCTCTTTTCCTCTAAATCGAGCCTGCTACGTCGTTCGAACTCAACCTCAATCTTCCCGGACTGTGTTGGTTCTCGTCCCAACCCACTCGTCGTCTCTACTCTTTTTCAGCCCATCTCTTCTCCGTCGTTTCAACCGCCGAACCAGTCCTTCTCTCTGTTCTCTTCTCTGCAAAGACATGCGACGGGCGTCTCTGTACCTGCTCGCCGGCGACGGTACCTTGCACCCTCTTCCCCTGCAACACTTCGTTAGCCGTCCAGGGACCCCTGCTTCGACCTCCCTCTCGACCGTGATTTCGACTAGAGTGGTAATTGTTCTTCCGACTTTGATTTGGTAACCATGGAGAGGTAGATTGTGACTTAGTTCACGCAGGAAGGGACGTAGTAGACCGGAACTCACACTCTGCGGCCTTGGAACCACTTTACTATACTCAGGCCTTGGAAGCCTACAATGGCTAGAGATAGAACGGAAAAAAGAAAAGAAAATTCAAGATAATGCAAACTATTGAGTATTGACGGATGGCTAAATGGTACAAATCTATATCTATATCTATCTCTATACATAAAAAAAAGTATGGGTTGCGTAAATGAATAGGACTTTGGCGATTATGCCCTTCATAGCTTTTGACGGGTTAGCCTTCTATATCTGATATGTGTTTGTCACTCCTTGCCTCAGCCCTCAGGTGCCTATCTTTTTTTCGTTGTCTCTCTATCATGCTTCTTATCGCCTTACTTGCTGGCCTTTCGTCTTCTGCTAGTCGAACCACCTGTCCTCGCTGCCTCAACGCACGGCTGTCCTTATTTTGTTTGATATCTGCTTCTCCTTTTTCGTATTTGTTTTGCCCTATTCCTCTTCCCTTTCTTTGCTGGAATTAGCTCGAATCAGACCGCCGACCATCCACCGTTACTTTTTCGTCTTTGTTGTTTCTACTGCTTTTCGTTCTCGGTTGTGGTTTCTCTTGACCTTCCAATAAGTAATTATTGCATGACTTAGTTAGTTGATTTAGAGAGTGATAATGTTAGTTATGATGTGAAATTAGATTTTAAGATTAATGTTAAATTGTGCAACGTATAGTTGATAGCAATAGGTTCTCGATGTCCTTAAGGTGTTTGGCTAGATGCTCTATATTCTTATTACGGCTCTAAGGATATGAGCTTATGCTATGTATTTTTATGCACCGTTGGTGCTCGACCAAATGCCTCAAAGAACAATTTTTCTTGTGCTCTTTTTGCACGCCATTTAGATGTTGTAAATGCTAAGTACCATCGAGTTTGGTTAGGTGCCGACAATTAAAGCTGAAAGATCTGGTTGTTTGTTTCTCAATTCCGATACCGTATCCAAGATTTGTAAGCGAATGTTCCGACCTTTTCCTAATCTGAAATGTTGTCAGTAGGATGAACTGAGGTTTTCTTTGCTTTGTGAGTAGGATGAACTGAATTTTGGTTTGGTTTGCTAGCATGTATCTTCATTGAGAAACCTTGTTTGTCAACATTGAATGCTGCTTTATTTCTATTTTTGTATGTTAACTCCAGACTATGGCAAAACTAATGCTAATAAGGTCATAATTTGAGACGGTATTTTGCAATGTAAATGTTTGATGAAATGAACATATATCCAAAATGTCTAATTTGGAAATTAACATTCAACAATCCAAACTATAAACAAAAATCGTATTTTGAGTTTCTACATTAAGATTTTTTTCACTCACTTTGATTTGAGACGGTAGATCCGCCACTGTGAGAGCGTCTGAGGGTTAGATGAAGGAAATTCTCTTTTCCTCGTCACATTGAATACATTCCTATAACTTGTTGAATTTCTTGGCGCTCATAGTCATCGTTGGCCTGCACTCTGCTATTATGTGTATGCCTTGCTTTGAAATAGACCATTCATTGTAATATTGAACTTCACTTTCTTCACATATACATTTCTGTTTTCATCTTGAGAAAAAAAAATGCCACTGTTAGGTTATGAATGATTCATGTACAGTCACAGATATATTTAGTATCCCAACTGTCATCATTTTTCATTCTAGGCAGGAAAATAGCTTAATATGCTTGTCATTGGCTCAAAGTTAAATCAAAAAATGCATTAGATTCCATGTTTAATTAGCGGTAACCCATTATAATTCTTTCTGCATGAAATGACTGTTTGATGTGTCTTTTTTATAGTGATCTCCAACTAGAATCACTCTCATTCCTTACTACGAATGTTGGTAAATATTTTATAGAATTTCTTTGAGGCGTGAAAGATCACTATCTTTAAAGTGATATTTGTCCCCTTTAATTGTTGTAGGGTTTCAGACAAATTCACCTTCTAGGATACAACAAAGCCCTTAAAAGAATCAGACAGCAAATCTGAATGTTTTCTTATTTTTCTGTGAAGAAACAATTCTCTATTTTATAGAGAATTTTCTAAATCTGTATGCGACAGTTAAATTCAGTTTACAGTTAGGATTCAGTTGGTAACAGTTAGGAAGTTATTGAACAAATCAGTTTACTCCCTTTAATTTCAGATTTTCTAAAATAATAATAAGTCTTATTAATAGACTTTCACCAACAATCCCACTAAGTCTATAAATCTGACTTTTGTCAATAATGTCATACATAATAAAGGTGTTTTTCAACTTAAACTTCCAATTAGTACAACTCTACCAAAGTGTCAACAAAGTCAATGGTGGTCAAGTCCTTAAACCATCTTTCTTTTTATCAACACCGGATAGAGCATGCATACAACATTTTCCAGCTTCTCCACTTAGTTTTAAACTTGTTATTAAGCCTCGAGTTCACCCTAGATTCATAGAAGACTTACAAAACAACTGGTTTTGTTTAAGAGTAACTCCACTCTTATGTTATCTATATAGGTAAGATTCTTTAAAAACCATTAAAATGCTATACATTTTTCAGAATCTTATTAAGAGTATAAATACTCAACCTCCTTTTTTGTACTTGTTGTTAAGCTCTTAGATATGCAGTAATCAAGTCACTTATCATCAACTTGTTATTATCCTTTAAACTTCGTAACTAGAATCTCTAGAAAGAAGTTGGGTTCCTGTTGTGGTGACTTAGTTTAATTTCAATCCCATTATAGTCGAGGTATTCCTTACCACTTCTCTCGAGAGTGCCTTTGTAAAAGGATCAACCAAATTCTCACAACATTTGACATAAGTAATGGTAATAACCCCTTCTTCAATCAATTGTCTAACATAAGCATGTCTCAAGCTTATATGTCTAGATTTTCCATTATAAATTTTATTATATGCTCTAGACATTGTAGCAGCACTATCACAAAATAGAGAAATGGCTGGCATCGGTTGTGGCCACAACTTTATATCCAATAGAAAATTTCTCAGCCATTCCGCTTCTTTTCCTGCTGCACCAAGGGCTACAAACTCAGCTTCCATTGTGGAATGAGTTATGCATGCTTGCTTCTTTGAAGCCCATGAACAACCCCTCATGCTAGTGTAAAAACCCATTCACTTGTTGACTTATCCAACTAGCATCTATAAAACCTTCCAAAACTGCAGGAAAGCTACTGTAGGAAAAATTCAGATTTATTGTCCTCTTTGAATAACCTAGAATTCGAGTAATTCCCTTCCAATGTTCGATTCCAAGGTTGCTAGTATACCTAGACATCTTACAAACTGCAAATGCAATATCAGGTCTTGTACAATGCATTGCATACATTAAACTTACAATTGCACTTGCATAATCTGTTTGAGAATTTAATCGTCCTGCGGGAAGATCTACAAAACACTCTAAGTCCGGAATAGAAATTCCCGGCGTTACAACTAACCCTCCTAAAAACAAGTTTCATCCCGAAACTTGCTAAACGCAGCACTCTCGATCAAACACGTCTCGTAACCACGTGGAACTCATGAAACGTCAACTATCGGCTCTAATCCAAGTCTACGTATAGAATCACATCAAGACCTCGCAAGGTACACATATACTCATACGAACTCACATAACACGTCATGACATAAACACATAGAACAAACAAGGGAAGATCTCGGGACTAACCCGACGGTTCTATCGATGTCGCTAAATCCGCGTAAAACTCGGGATAGTTCCTCTAGATACTATCCTCCGTCTCCCATGTAGCCTCATCGGCTCCTCACCTCGACCAATGCACTCTCAACATCGATATCTCCTTCGATCGAAGGCGCCTCGTACTCCGCTCTAAATCTGCTATCGGATGCTCTGCAAAAGTATGGTCCGGCTCGACCACTAGGTCCTCGTGGCTAATGATGTGCCTCGGGTCGTGTATGTACTCTCTCAGCTGAGAGACATGGAATACCGGATGTATACCCTCCAACCGCGGTGGCAGTGCTAACCGGTATGCCACCTCACCGACTCTCTCCAAGATCTCGAATGGACCGACATATCGGGGGCTTAACTTCCCCTTAATGCTGAATCGCCTGACGCTCCGCGTCGGTGATACCCTCAACAACACCTGAGCTCCTACCTTGAACTCGAGAGGTCTACGCCTCCTTTCCGCATACGACCTTTGACGGCTCTGCGCGGCCAACATCCTCTCTCAGATCAAAGCAACTCTAGCCACGTCGTCCTGTACCTGATCTGGAGCTACAACGCTAGAACTCCCCGGCTCGTCCCAACATAAGAGAGTACGGCATCTCCGTCCATACAATGCCTCATACGGTGCCATCCCAATCGACGCGTGCCAGCTGTTATTATAAGAAAACTCGACCAACGGGAGATGGTCTGGCCATACTTGACCCCAATCTAGTACGCATGCTCGTAACATATCCTCTAAGGTCTGAATAGTCCGCTCAGACTGGCCGTCGGTCTGTAGATGGTATGCGGTGGTGAAATGAAGACTCGAACCTAGGACGGCGTGTACTTGCTGCCAGAACCTCGAGGTAAAACGCCCGTCCCTGTCCGAGATGATGGTCCTCGGTACTCCATGTAATCTCACAATCTGACGGGTAAACTCCTCGGCTAAACGAATCACCGGCCACATTTCCCGTATAGGGATGAAACGTGCCCCATTTCCCCTAAGCCCAAGATATGAGATGGAACTGGAATGAGCTTATGCAATTGGTTTGAAGCAAGGTCTGTAATAGGCTTTGGATCCATGGGCCCTGCCCTCGCGCGGTCTTCGTCAACCGATCTACTACTACCCATATCGCGTCGAAGATCCTACTCGGTCTCAGACTGGTAACGAAATCCATGGATATGTCCTCCCACTTCCACTGCAGCACGGGCAGTGGGTGAAGCTCTCCTCCGTGTCTCTGGTGGTCGATCTTGACCTGCTAGCAGGTCGCGCATCGGGCCACATATCTAGCTACATCGGGCTTGTGCCCGCCCCACCAATAAAATCTCCTAATATCCTGGTACATCTTACACGTGTTTGGGTGCACAGATTAAGGTGTGGAATGTGCCCATGAAAAATCCGCTCTCTCAACTCCTGGTCCGACGGTACACAAATACGTCCCTGACGTTTCAATAGCCCGTCTGCTCCTGTGATAAACTGCGGTGCCTCTCCTCGGGACATCCTGTCCCGGATCTTCATCAAAATAGGACATCCCTCCTGCTTCTGCAGGATCTCTCTAGACAGGTCAGGTAATACCTCTAACACGGACAAACAACAGTCCGTATCCGGGAACCGGATATCCAACTCCAACCCTATCAAATCCCTCTACAACTGTGGCTTGAACTGTAAGCCGAGCTATAGCCTCCTCTCGAGGTGTCCTCCTACTCAAAGCATCGGCGACTACGTTCGCCTTCCCCGGATGGTACAAAATCTCTAAGTCAAAGTCCTTAATCAACTCCAACCATCTCCTCTGGTAGTTATTCAACTCTCGCTGAGTGAATATATACTTCTGACTCTTATGGTCTGTGAAGATCTGGCACGTAGCCCCGTACAAGTAATGTCGCTAGATCTTCAGGGCATGAATCACTGCCGCTAGCTCAAGATCATGGGTAGGGTAGTTTTTCTCGTACGGCTTCAGCTGCCAAGAAGCGTACGCAATAACCCTACCTCTCTGCATCAAAACGCATCACAAACCTAGCTTGAAGGCGTCACTTTACACTACAAAATCCTCTACGCCCTCAGGCTGGGCTAAAACGGGAGCGTGTCAACCTCCTCTTCAACTCCTTGAAGCTATGTTGACAAGGCTCGGACCAGACGGACCTGATAGACTTCCTCAGCAATGAAGTGAGCGGTCGTGCAATCATGGAGAAACCCTCAACAAAACGGCGGTAGTATCCCGCTAAGCCCAAGAAACTGCGCATCTCCTTGACCGTCCTAGGAGGCGGCCATGCCAGCCGGTAAAACACTTGCCCAACTTGCGCTAAGATCTCAAAAAGGTCCGATGTATGAGAAACTCAACTTCCTCTCGGGTCTTTCTCACTACCACATTTCCATTATGTTTCTTCTTTGCTTGTCTCTAACATAGAAGATCGAACTTCCAATTTACACCGTTGGCTTTGGTTCTTGTCAAACCACACTTTGATGTTACGTTTCCTCAATTCTTGTTGCAAGTTCTAAGTAATGAAGCAAATACTTTTCTTCACACTGCTTCTACTAACGAGACATGTATGCTATAACTTTTACATCGTCTCTCAATACTCAATCAAGACCATGTCTTCAAGATTCACTTGTACACTTCAAACTGATCATACCTCGAGGCAATTTCAAACCAATTTCACCAATGAATCTCCTCTTAACTCTCAACAACTCCATTGTCCATTTTTGTCCCACTCAATACTTCATTGTCATCCGGAATAGGATAGCCATAGATGGTGTTACTTGGAGAATCTCTCTACAAATCCGGTAATGATCAGCACATCCAAGAAAACTTATAACTTCTTTCACATCCTTCGGGGGTTGTCATCCCGAGACAACTAGTCATGCAACTTCTCTCTTCTTCGAGAGTAGACCAAAATGTCTTATTCGAGGCATTAGTAAGCCCATATGGAATCACTACAACTCGTAGTGACCATGGTTTGTCCGGAATGCTGTGTTTGCAATATCCTAGTCTCGACTTCTCAATTGGTGACAATCAAACCTTAACTCGATCTTAGAAGAGACCACCGACCCTTGCAACCGGTCGAGTAGATCATCTATACGTGGTAAGGGGGTACTTGTTCTTCATTGTCATCTTGTTCGGCTCATTGTAATCGATGTACAAATGGAGATAACCGTCTCTCTTTTCGCAAACTGGTGTTCTCCATAACAACTTCAAATCAAGAGTTTAAGATATAATCCAAGTTCTTGTTACCGTTCCTTTATGATCCCACAACCTGGTTACTCTCCCCCACACTCATCCATAGACCACCCGCACATGCGCGTTCTCGGTTGTCACCAATTAGCTGATAACTGACCTTCTCCCATGTCAATGACTTACCATTCTTTTATGCTTCCATGTTACCATTCTCATGAAGGCTACCCTCTCGGGGTACTCTACCTTAAACTTTGTTAGCTCATTCTTCATTCCACGCTTCATTTTCCTTCTGCGAGATAGATATACCCTTCTTGGCGTTGTTGTGTCACATGACTCACCTTCATAGGCTTAACCACGCTTCATGATATCTTGTAAGTGCGTCTTCTCAAAATCTCTAACGTTAGTTAGCATCCACGTGTTGCTCTCATCTTCTTAGGATCATCATTTATACACACTTCCTCCTTTTTGGCGTTTCTTCGCTTTATCCTCATAACGGAAACCGGTCAACTCCGTGTGAATCCCCACCTTTCCATTCTTCTCATAACTCTTGTAATGTTGACTCTTCACTTAATGGTACCTTGTAAGCTTAACTTACGGTATCTTACATCTTTCACACTTGGTTCGATCACGTTTCTCATCTTGACTCCAAAGCTTAGGAGTGTCTAAGGAAAGCTTCACTTCTCGTGATGGAACACCACCTTTAACCTTGTTGGAAGGCACCATCTCCTCCTCGATTCGCATCTTTAGTTGTCCACGCGTCTTCTTAAAGAACTTAAGTTTGTTATCTCCATTGTTCTCGTCGTCGTTCGATCATGGCTTCTTTAGAACCGCTTCTACACTTTAATGTTGCTCCCATCTCGTGTATTGCTTCCATCTTAATTGCTCTTAAGTTGTCTCGAGTTTTCTTTTACTTGGGTTGCCCTTTGCTTACGTCATCTCTACTCCTCCTCTTCTACATCCTTTTAAAAGAATCCGCAAAATGTCATGGTGTTCGTTAGCACGAAAAGATCAGCTCGATACTTGAGCGTACTCCTCCCCATATGGACGCTATCCCACGCCAACGACGTCGTCTCAAAGTGATGATATCGTATTATCCTATTTCTATTAGGTCCGTATCTCCGTACGCTACTAGATATATAAGAATTTGTATATAAGACTATATATGTCCTATTTCCACATTACTACTAATATAACACACCCGGAATTCCATCACAACAAAACAAGGTCCAAAACATCCTAAGGTCACATACATAGCTAGGTACATACAAATCCAAAAACATCCTAAGGCCACATATATATACAACTATGTAATAATATATATACATAGTTCAAATCCAGAGATCTATGTGGCCGAGGTTTGCGGAAGGAGTGGTGGTCCTGTACATTCTAACCCAAACCCGACTCATGCACATGATTTCGAAAATGAAAAGTCAGAACCCGTGTGGATTCTGTTTATTCCTCATTCGGCCTTTAAAAGATTGCGAGTGTCATTGTTGTCAACCTAGGGCTTTGATACCACTTTGTAACACCCCGAATCCGCGGGACTCGGGATGTTACGGGCGAGACCTCAGAATGGGTCCCGACCCTTAGCCTGACAACAATTTCACCGGACCTTTCCAACAAGGCACAAATAAAGGCAAACTCAAAATCGTTTATAATGTATGCGAGAAACTGAAATGTAAAGATACAAGGTGGAAACTCAGCCGAGTCCTCAAAACGACATAACTCCGATAAGAAAATCTAAACCGTACAACATAATCCAACAACACAAAGACATAACCCCAAAAACTTCCCGTCCTATAATGTACGGAGACCACGGTTGTCCACTCCTCCACCTCACTCGGCGGCGTCCCTAACCTGCAAGGCATCTACACAACGGTTTAAAACCGTTAGTTCATATTCGAAGCATTAGAAAAGAGGTGAAGGCACATACACACATATATCACATATATCACATAACACACATATACTCCAAAACACACAAGATCGGTTTATTATCTTTTTATTATTAACTCGTATCCCGTTCTAATTCAACTTAGGTTTGTGACACGAGAACCACCGTGGTCTCGCCTCGGTCCCTACTTACCGGCAAGGAATGGTATTGATGCATCCGACCTTCTACCCGCCCGGGCTAGTCGCCGAGAACCTCCTAGACTCTCGCAAGAGCTAGGAAGATGATGTCACCGCCCGTTATCATACACTTGGGCCAAAATAATATAAAGTCGGTGGTCCTATTTACCGGTTTAGTTGTTTATAACATAAACAATAACACACACACACACCACCACCAACACATATCGTTGCTAATACGTAAAATACGAGCTAAGTAAGTCCGGAGACTTACCTTGTCATCACACTCAACTCACAACACTCTCGCTTCCTTAGGGTGGAAGCCCACAACCTGCTCACAGGAGAATATAGATATCAACACATGCTCATGCTCAAGAAGTCTTAGACTTCACTCTAGTGATCTAAGCAAGATCACTTAACCCTCAAGCTAGGAATGCATCATAGGGTCCAAGGTACTCACCACACTCTCAGCACATGAAACAACTCACATCAGTTTATAACCTGACATGATCTTAAACCTCATCCAAGAAGGAACAAGCTAACCTAGAAGGTCCATTATGCCAACACACTCGTAATCATCAACTACATCGAGCCTTAAGGGCTCCTAGGTTCACAACCACTAAGTGGCATCTCAAGCTACTCTAGATCCATCCAAGGCATGCTACTAACATGATACAACTACAAAACTAAGGAAGGAACGAAGAGGAAGGGAGAAGAGGAACCTACTGTCGAAGAAACGCAGCCGCGGAGTCAAGCTGGCGCCCCGGCGGAGCAGACGCCGCCCCTACGGCCCTCTGGCGGAGCAGGAACCGCCCCTGCGGCGGTCTGGCGCCCTGGAGCCGCCCCTGGGGTGGCTGGAGCCGCCCCTGCGGTGGTCTGGTGCTGCCCCTGCGGTTGTGGTGAGCCGCCCCCACGGTTTCGTTGCAGAAGACCGTCTTTTTCGTCTTTGACCATGGATCCTTGGCTCCAATGTCCTCCTCTCCTTCCTGGGTCCTCTCCAAACACCAACCACTGATCTTAAACTCCTTTCCACGACCTAATCGAGCTAAGAACACATGCATGCAAGGATTTGAGGAAAAAGCTTTTCAAGAGCTTCATCCATGGACATGGATGAAGGAGGGGAGAAGAAAGGGAAAAATAGCAATGAAGAGAAGAGAAGGTGTTGTGATCTTTGAACGAGTTACTTCAGAAATAGAGAGAAGAAGAGAGACAAGACATTTTGTGGTTTTGCTGCACAAACCTTGCAGCCAGGGTTTTCAATATACTTTGGTGGATCATGAATACAACCCTACACCTATCTATTTATAACCATAAATAGATAGTCGTGCCTTGTACCTTATGCCTTCTTTCTCTGAGATGTCTTGTTTCTTCTTGAACACCCATTTGCATCCTATTGCCCTCTTACCTGTTGGAAGAGGAACCAGCTCCCACGTCCTGTTCTTATGGAGAGATTCCATCTCCTCAGCCATAACACCTACCCATCCTTCTTTCTCTTGACTATGAGTAGCCTCTCGAAAGTTGGATGGATCATCTGTGCCAATGACTAGAGCATAATTAACCATCTCCTCAAAACCATATCTTATAGGGGCCCTTGTGATGCGTCTGCTTCTGCCAAAAACAAGACTCTCAACCTGTTGTTGATCTACATCATGCTCACCACCTGCTGGTGTAGGTGTGCTAGAATCTGAAAGCTCCACCTCTACTGCTGATCTGGATTCAGTCTCTGTAACTGCAGGTTTCCCAACTTCCTTGGCATGTAGAAGCATTGCCTGCTCATCAAATACAGCATCTCGACTGATCATCCGTTTCTTTGCAATAGGATCCCAAAACTTGAAACCATTCACACCTTTCTCATAACCCAGAAAAATGCACTTCTTAGACTTTGCATCCAGCTTTGTTCGCTCATCACCTGGAATCAACACATATGTTGGACTGCCAAAAATCTTCAAATTTGATAAGTCTAAATCAGAACCAGTCCATACCTCCTCTGAAACCTTTCCGTCAAGAGAAGTCCGGGGTGATCTATTTATCAAATAGACCGCCATGCTCACTGCCTTTGCCCAGAATTGCTTTGGAAGCCCTGCATTCAATCTAAGACACCGCGCTTTTTCTACAATGGACCGATTCATCCTCTCAGAAACACCATTCTGCTGTGGTGTCTTCCGCACTGTATAATGTCTCTGAATGCCATGCTCACCACAAAAACTCTGAAACTGAGAATCCGTGTACTCTGTCCCATTATCAGATCTCAAATACTTCACTTTCCTCCTTGTCTGATTTTCCACTTCCGCCTTCCATAGCTTGAACTTGCTGAAGACTTCAGATTTATACTTTAGAAAATACACCCAGACCTTCCTTGAATAATCATCAATGAAAGTGACGTAATACCTAGATCCTCCTAGGGACGACACCTGAGTTGGTCCCCACACATCAGAATGCACATAATCAAGAATTCCACCTGTGTTGTGCTGACCTGTCTTAAAAGACACCTTGGATTATTTTCCCATCACGCAAAACTTGCAGAAGTCGATCTTACAACTCTTCACACCATCCAGGAGACCTCGCTTGTGAAGCTCAATCATCCCCCTTTCGCCAATGTGACCCAGGCGCATATGCCACAGAGTTGTGTAATCTGTCTCAGAAGTCACGGCTGCAACTCCACCTACAACGGTACTCCCTACCAACCGGTAGATATTACCCGATGTAATCTGCCCCTTCATAACTGTCATTGCCCCCTTGCTCACCTTTACACATTCCTTTTCTGTTTTAAAACAGAACCCTTTTACATGTAAAGTCCCCAAGGAAATCAGATTTTTCTTTAGATTTGGAATGTGACACATGTCAATCAATGTTCGAATCACACCATCGTGCATCCTCACCTTTATCTGCCCAATGCCAACAACATCACAAGCCTTGTTGTCTCCTAATCGGACGGAGCCGAAAGTTCCAGACTTGTACGTCTCAAACCAATCTCTATTCGGAGTCATGTGAAACGAACATCCCGTATCCATGATCCATACATCTGAGTAGTTGCCTGACGTCACAGAGAGCATATCAGAATCTGCACCATCTGAGTCATCTTTCTGCACCACGTTTGCTGATCTTGAAGATTCCTATGACTTCTTATCTTCGTACTTCTTCTTCCTGGCAGGACAATCACGTTTGAAGTGACCCTCCTCCTTGCAGAAGTAACAAGTTACTGGCTTTTTACCCTTGGACTTAGACCTGGATTGCTTGTTGCTTCCTTCTTGCTTCTCTTTCGTCCTCCCTTTATCCTGGTTGCTTCTAACATACAACCCTTCGCTTTGAGAACTCTCACTGGTATGTTGTCGTCGTTCGGCTTGTGAAAGCAATGCTGTTGACACCGTATCAAGACTTATCTCGTCTTTCCCACACGCCAACGTCATCACTAGATTCTCATATGAAGAGGGTAGAGAACATAGCAAGATCATAGCTTTATCTTCATCTCCAAGTTTTACATCCACCCGAGCCAAATCCCCAATAATTTGATTGAAAATATTCACGTGTTTTACCAAGTCAGAACCTTCCACCATTTTCAACCCATACAATTTTTGTTTGAGATACAATTTGCTAGACAAAGATTTTGACATATACCGTTTCTCCAATTGAGTCCAAATCTCTTGACAAGATTTGAGATCAATAACGTGGTATATTACCTCGTCTGCCAAACAGAGCCGAATGACCGACGCTGCCTTCTCCTGCATCTCCTCCCATTCATCGTCTTTCAACGACTCCGGTTTTGTCTCCTTCAGCGCCTTCAACATCCCCTGCTGCGTTAGCAGATCCTTAACTCGTCGCTGCCAAAGACCGAAGTTTCCAGTTCCGTTGAATCGCGGAACCTCAAATTTTGCAACGGAACTCATCAACAACCTTGCTCTTGATACCAATTGTTGTGATCTTTCAACGAGTTACTTCAGAAATAGAGAGAAGAAGAGAGACAAGACGTTTTGTGGTTTTGCTGCACAAACCTTGCAGCCAGGGTTTTCAATATACTTTGGTGGATCATGAATACAACCCTACACCTATCTATTTATAACCATAAATAGATAGAATCCTCTATTAATAGATAGAGTCCTATAAATAATGGAATCCTACAAATAGATAGAATTCCTTATAAATAGATAGGATTCTATAAATAGATAGAATCCTCCGCGGGGGCTAAGCCCCCGTACCCCCTGTCGCCCCGGGCCCATTAATCCATGAGCCCAAAATATGTTTCCCCTGGCCCATTGTATCAGTATACCTAGATTTATTGTCTTATTATAACAAAAGGAGAGGAATATGCTTACTAAACTAAATTTGATCTTCCTCCACAATCCAAGAGCTTCAAAGAGGGAAGAAGAGCAAAGAGAGAGAGAAGAGAGGAAGGGAGGAAAAACTAACGTGAAATGAAAGTCAAGAGTGAAAGAGGGAGAGGACAAGGCTGCAAAAGAGGAGAGGGGATCAGGGGGTCAGTTGACCTCTTGTCACCTCAGCTAGGAACGATGGGTCGGAAATGACCTCTTGTCACCTCAGCTAAGAACGAGGGGTCGGAAAGCAAAAAAGGGAATAACGACGAGCCGGCTCGGGATTTTAAATCCCGGCACTCGGCACCTCGTGCCTGCGGGAAGATCTACAAAACGCTCTAAGTCCGGAATAAAAATTTCGGGCGTTACACCTAAAATAGTGTCTACTTCCCCCAAGTCTTTCATCTTGAATTGTGACTTTAAATAATCTTTTGTCTCATTTACTCCATTTATGTTATTACTCAATATTAACATGTCATCAACGTAAAGACAGATTATTACACTGTAATTTTCAGCAAACTTTGTGTAAACACATTTATCCGCTTCATTGTGTTTAAAACCATATGACATGATGGCAGAATCAAATTTCACATGCCATTGTTTTGAGCCTGTTTTAATCCATATAAGGATTTCACTAGTTTACACACTTTCTTTTCATTTCCAGGAATTATAAATCCCTCTGGTTGTTCCATATACAACTCTTCATCCAAATGGCCGTTTAGAAAAGTTGTTTTAACGTCCATTTGATGCACCTTCAATTTATACAATGAGGCAAGTGCTAGGAGCACTCTAATTGATGTTATACGTGCTACCGGTGCATACGTATCAAAGTAATCAATACCCTCTTTTTGCCTATATCCCTTGGCCACTAATCTTGCCTTAAAGGTTTGTATTGTTCCATCTGTATTATATTTTCTTCTAAATACACATTTGCTGGATATTGGTTTCGATCCCTTAGGCAAGTCCACAAGAATCCAAGTATTGTTAGACATAATGGAATCCATTTCATCGTTTATAGCTTCTTTCCAGAATTCTACGTCTCTTGATGACATTGCCTCTTTATAAGACTTAGGATCTCCATCTACTTGGTCTACTTGGAAGACCATTGGAATTTCAAACAACAATTCATTCCTAAAACCGTCAAATAGGAGCAATACATCACTTGGTAATGAAAAATCTGAATCAAATTGTTGCTGTATTTTAACCCTTTGACTCCTCCTTTGTTCAACTGGTTCATCAACTTTTCTTTTCTGTGAACAAGAAGGTGATGAATCCAATCTTGTGGCATTTTCAGCATTGTCACAAGTTGTATCCCTGTTGAATTTTGTCTCAAATAATTCAGCATCTCTGGATTCAATTATTAAGTTAGATTCCACATCCAAAAACCGATAAGCTTTTGAATTTTCTGCATAAACTAGAAAAATACTTTTCAATGCTTTGGGACTCAACTTATTCCTCTTAGGATCTGGAATCCTATAGTATGATATGCAGCCCCATACTTTCAAATACTTTAAATTAGGTTGTCTACCATTTCATATTTCATATGGTGACACCTTAGTTCTCCTTGAAGATATTTTGTTGTGTAAATGGCAGGTTGTGAGCAAAGCTTCTCCCCACAAATTTGAAGGCACTTTTGTATTCAACATCATTGCATTAATCATATCACAAAGAGTTCGATTCTTCCTTTCAGCCAAACCGTTCTGTTGTGGCGTGTAGGGTGCACTTCTTTGGTGAATAACCCATTTATTTCACAGAATTCATTGAATTCAATTGAGAAATATTCACCACCCTTGTCACTCCTTAGAATCTTGATTTTCTTCTCTTTTTGATTTTCTACTACAGCCTTATAAATTTTAAATTTATCAAATGTCTCATCCTTTTTCTTCATTTATTACACATGAGTGTATCTAGATTTGTCATCTGTAAAGGTAATAAAATACTTATTTCCTCCTCTTGTCAATACACCGTTTAACTCACAAATATCAGAATGAATAAGATCTAACATATCATTAGTTTTTTCTATAACAGGAAAAGGTCTTTTTGACATTTTTGCTTGCAAACAAATTTCACAATCTTTATTTGTAGAGTTAAAATCGGCGCCAATCATACCAGTTTTAGACATAAATTTTAGTGTTCTAAAACTAACATGAGCACATCTCAAATGCCACAATTCAGAGGACACAACAGAATAAATAGAACTTGTATTTTTATTGATAATGCTGAGTTTAAATATTCCATTACATGAATATCCTTTGCCTATGAACATTCCACTCTGAGTTAAGATCAGTTTATCTAATTCTAATACAGCCTTTATACCAGCCTTACATAGAAGACTGGCAGAAACCAGATTTTTTCTAATCTCAGGAACATGTAGAACATTTGCCAACTTCACTCTTTTTCCAGAACTGAATTGAATGTGGATGTCTCCCGTTCCCATCACCTTAGACACATTATTGTTGCCCATTAGGACACCATCATCCTTTTCAGAAGCCGTGTAGTTTGTAAATTGGGAGAGATCATTACATACATGTACTGTAGCACCAGAATCATATTACCAGTCCTTGGTGATGATTGCTGCAACCATGTTTAATTCAGTGAACATGCCAATCTGCAAGTCAGAAATCATTGCAACAATTTCAAGAACATCTCTATCAGCCATGTTGGCTTGTTTGTTTCCACTTTCCTGTTGCTTTTTCTTCCAGAATCTGCACTCTCTTTTGAAGTGGCCTGGTTTGTGACAAAAGTGGCATTTTGGTCTGTTATCATTGCCCTCCTTCTTTGACCTCTTGTTGTTGTTTCCTTCATAGGACCTTTTTCTTTTGTTTCCTGCATTCTTTTCAGAACACTCACCAACAACATTATTCACTTTTGAGTCAGAATCCACTTGTTTATTGTATTGCTTTCTGGTTTCTTCCTCTATCCTTAAATGCTTCTGAATTTCTCTAAGGA
Source organism: Fagopyrum tataricum (assembly GCA_002319775.1). Lineage (NCBI taxonomy): Eukaryota > Viridiplantae > Streptophyta > Magnoliopsida > Caryophyllales > Polygonaceae > Fagopyrum > Fagopyrum tataricum. The sequence continues at coordinate 157,590 of NCTC01003557.1, forward strand.
TAGTGTCTCAGTGGTATCCAAAAGTTTCTTTCTATAATTATTCCAAGAGGAAGGCAATTTTGCAATGATGGCTCCTACTTGTAATGGTTCAGAAATGTCTATTTTTAATTCTTTAAGTCTATTAACTATGCTCTGTAGGTCATTAACTTGATCCATGACAGGCATATCAGTTTTCATAGAGAATTCAAAATACTTCATAATGAGAAACTTATCTGCTACTTGTTTCTCATTGTTGTATCTGGTTTCCAACGTAGCCCATATCTCCTTGGGTGATTTGACAGCAGTGAACAGATTGTATAATCTGTCAGATAGTTTGTTCAGAATATGGCCTCTGCAGAGAACTTCATCTTCTTCTCTCTTCTTTTTCGGATCCTTGATTTCCTGGCTTTCTTCTTCTGTTGGAACATTGTAAACATCTGGTTCATCTTCCAACACATAGGAAATCTTCAAGGTTGTTAGTAAGAACATCATCTGGTCCTTCCATCGATTGTAATTTGTTCCATCAAATCTGTCTAATTTGAAGAAGTCTTGATTCATCAAGGTTAGGGCTGCTGCTTGTGATCCGGCCTCCATGACAAATTATCACTTTAAAATTTGTTGGTAAATATTTTGTAGAATTGCTTTGAGGCGTGAAAGATCACTATCTTTAAAGTGATATTTGTCCCCTTTAATTGTTGTAGGGTTTCAGACAAATTCACCTCCTAGGATACAACAAAGCCCTTAAAAGAATCAGACAACAAATCTGAATTCTTTCTTATTTATATGTGAAGAAATAATTCTCTATTTTATAGAGAATTTTCTGAATCTGTCTGTGACAGTTAAATTCAGTTTACAGTTAGGATTCAGTTAGGTTGGTAATAGTTAGGAAGTTATTGAACAAATCAGTTTACTCCCTTTAATTTCATATTTTCTAAAATAATAATAAGTCTTATTAATAGACTTTCACCAACAAAAGTGTAGGCAATGCTAGACAATTACCTTATTGTACGTGTGGGATGATTTATAGTGATCTCTTTTACAGGTTGAGACTATCTTCCATGAATTCATACATGTGTTTCAACACGTACTGACCAAGCAAGACGAAGGTCTTGTTGCTGGTATTCGAGGGGTAGAGTGGGACGTTGTTGAGCTTCCTTTTCAGTTCATGGAAAATTGATGTTACCACAGGTACTAACTAATAATATGCACTCCTCTTTCTCTCAACCACTATTTCTAGAATAGAAGTATTCCACTTTCACTTTTTGATAGAATCGTCACTAACAAATCTTTCTCTAATCGGTGAGCGGTGATATACTAATATATATATATATATATATATAACTTGTTTTTTTTTCCTGTGTTCATAATTTGTGATCATTATTTTTCATTATTGTGTTTATAACACATAATAATGTTTTTGATGGGAAAATTAAAAAATATGCAAACCCGACTCTTTTTTAGGTAGAAATTCAACATTGTTCAGGCCTTGGTATCGATAGAAATATTGAATCTTTGCATTTTGTTAATGTTGTTTCATGTTTTCTGACTATATGCTTGTTGTTCGTTTATTCTCTTGTATTTTGTGTAAGCTAGACACTATTGTTCAATTTGCGAATGTGTGGTGAAGTCCATCTACTTGGACCATATCGATGGGAAGAAGCATGTGTACTCTTTTTGAATAAACTCTTACCCCGTTGTGTATGTATAGTCCTTTGCTATGGTTTCTTCCATTTTAGGTCTTAACCTTACTCATTTCATTTGCCTTATCTATTTTTTTTACACTACTTATTGGATGAAAGAACTATCAACTTGTCAAGTGGTCCTACTTACTATTGTGTAGTGTTATAGGTGCCTGCGCGCGAAGCGCGCATAAATGCACTAGTTAGTGAAAAGAAAGGCTGATGCGTCCTTGGAGGTAACCAAGGATAACTCCGGATCTAGATCAAGCAAAGCTCCAACTACTCCTTAATTCTTTGTGCATCGTTGTATCGTTTCAGATCCAAAAGGGCGGAAGCGATGAAGAAACGAGGGTTGATTCGATATAGAGAGATCGAATAAACCTTTTTGTGTGGATCGAATGTTGATTCTTAAGAAGAATCCTCGAATATGGATTTCTTGGATCAAAGACGAGATCCAAGGAAGAAATTTGAGAGATAGACGGGAGATTTGATGCCCAAGCTAAGTAAGAGGAAAATCTTCTCAAACACTTAGTAATATTGAACATGGAAAATAAGTGAGGCAAGATATCCCTTATATAGAGAGTCTTGCCTACCTATGGGCCAACGTGCCAAACAAAAATACATAACAAAAAGCCCAAAAAGGGGAAAACCCTAAAGATAAGATCAAAGGGAATATTCTATAAGGAATATCCCTTTTATTACATAAAAAAGGAAAACATGAAAAATATAGTCCGAAAGTAAGTTAGCTTCATGCCATAGAGTCGGGAGACGAGACATGCCGCTAACGGGCCTAAGTGGCGTGGACGGGACCGGTAGCCTATGCCATGGTGGTGTAGAGACACGGCATGCCGGCAACTGGTCCAAGTGACGAAGTGGTGCAGGAAATGATGGAGCCGGTGGCTCGAGCAATGGTCTTGGCTCGGGAGCGGGTGAGCGGTCCATTTGAGCGAACCCTCAAAGCCTCGTCCTCATCGTCTACGGTCAACGTAAAAGGGACATCCAAGGGCGCATCAAAGGCTATATGTATATGTGAACTAAATATAATAATGCTCAACTAAATATAATAATGCTCATCACATCAAAATAAGTCATCAGTCTAAGATTTTTAACACGTCTTACCTAGATGATTAAAGTTAGAGATGGGCCTCATTAGTAAAGAAAGACTCGTGCTCTCGGAGGTCATGAGCTTCCTTGTATCTTGGCATCCATTTACCCTCATCGCCTCGTCCTCATCGTCTTGGTAGCACCGAAGTGACCACGGCCCTCATGAGCTTCCTTGATCAACAAATGGCGTATAGATGAGCGCATAATGCAAAGTTTTCCCGCTCGGAAAAGATAGCCATCATTAATAAAGAAAGACTCTTGCTCTCGGAGGTCGAGGCATTGTGGCCATATGTCCTTGAAGTCAAGATCCGTGGCATATAACACTTTGATAAGAGCAAAGCCATGTATCTTGGCGTCCATATACACAAGGAGGACATACCGGCGAGAAAGGGCATCGGCTACCACATTCTCCTTGTCTTTCTTATGCCGAATGACATAAAGAAAGGTCTCTAAAAACTCTACCCAACTAGCATGGCACCGACTTAGATTTGTTTGACCCTTGAGATACGAAAGAGCCGCATGATCCGAATGAATCACGAACTCCTTCGGCCACAAGTAATGTTGACATGTCTTAAGACAACGAACTAGAGCATATAGTTCCTTGTCATATGTAGGGTAGTTGAGCGAAGGACCGGAAAGTTTTTCTCTAAAGTAGGCAATTGGACGAGTCTCTTGTAAGAGAGCGCCTCCAATGCCCACATTCGATGCATCACACTCCACCTCGAAAGTTTTCGAAAAGTTTGGGAGTTGGAGTAATGGTGCATTACAAAGGCGGTCTTTGAGCACATCAAACACTCGAGCATGGATATCACGCCACTCAAACGTGACACCCTTGGTAGTAAGCTCATGGAGCGGTGCCGCTACCGTGCTAAAGTCCTTGACAAAGCGTCGGTAGAAGCCCGCTAAGCCGAGAAAGGCTCGGACCATGGTGACCGTAGTAGGAGTAGGCCTCTCCGGAATAGCACGAACTTTGGATTCGTCTACTCGTAGTCCGTCCTTAGAAACGACATAACCAAGAAAGATAGTGGCCGGTGTCCGAGCAAAAGACACATTTTTCAAAGTTGACATACAATTGCTCTTGTCTAAGGCACTCGAGCACTTGGCGAAGGTGCCCGATGTGATCCTCCAAAGACGTACTAAACACCAAAATATCATCGAAATAAACAACGACAAATGTACCCAAGAATCGGCGCAAGACATGGTTCATGAGGCGCATGAAGGTGAATGGGGCGTTGGAGAGGCCAAATGGCATGACAAGCCATTCATAGAGTCCATACTTTGTCTTGAACGCCGTCTTCCACTCCTCACCTTCGGCCATCCGAATTTTGTGTTAACCGCTCCGGAGGTCAATTTTGGAAAAGATGATGGCGCCGTGGAGCTCATCCAACATGTCATCAAGGCGCGGGATCGGGTGGCGGTATTTGACGGTGATTTGGTTAATGGCACGACAATCAAGACACATCCGCCATGATCCGTCCTTCTTTGGCACTAATGTGACCGGGACGGCACATGGTGATAAGGATTCACGCACATGTCCCCGGTCTAGGAACTCTTGCACTTGACGTTGTAGCTCCTTGTCTCTTCCGGACTTGCTCAGTACGCGGCACGGTTTGGCAAGGAAGCACTGGGCACAAAGTCAATTTGGTGTTCAATCCCTCGGATTGGTGGTAGGCTGGGTGGTAGGTCTTTGGGCATAATATCCTGAAATTCGGACAACAACAAAGACACCTCGTGTGGCATATTACTCGGGTCATGAGAAGTAGATAAACAAAATAGAACAAGCAATAAACATGGAAACTTGCCTCCAATGACCGGTTGCAAATCATGCCAGCGAGCTAAGAGTATCCTCGGCTCACACCGTCCTTGAATTACGGGGTCCGAAGATGGCAAAGGTGTGCTCGTAGGAACGATGCGGCCTTTACTACCTATGGAATCAGTAGCATGGACAAGAGGGGCGGTGTTCCGGGATTTGGAAGTACTAGCACCTACAACATCGGGACTCCAAGGAGGGTCCGGTTTTTCCGGCACCTTAGCGGACTCATCTATAGATTGTTGCCTCTTCCGTTCCGCATAGTCAACCAAATTTCGTGCGGAGTCATAGGCAAAAGTGTGACCCGTTTTCCATTATATTGGAACATGTACCGGTTAAGATAACCATCATGAAATGTTCGGCGATCGAATTGTCATGGTCTTCCTAATAGCACATGTGTGGCGTCCATCTTGATAACATCACAAAGGACCTTATCAACATAGGCGCCAATAGAAAATGTAACCCAAGCTTGTTGTGTGACGGTGTCACACGCCTTATCGGAAATCCATTGGAGTTCGTAAGGTGTTGGGTGGGGGGTCGTAGGCAACTTGAGGTGTTTTACCACTCGTTCGTTGACAATATTGCAACAAGAACCCCCGTCAACGATGACAGAAAGGCTCGTATTATTGACCAAGCAACGAGAGTGGAAGAAATTCTCGCGTAGATCAATAGGGATAAGCTCTTTAATAGCCAAAATACGACGAGAAACAAGAGAGAATTTACCGGGTTGTGCCGGGGCGCAAGCAAGCTCCTCGTCACATGGTTCCATGCCAAAGTGTGGCTCGGCGTCTTGGTCATCCTCAATGATGATATCGCCGTCTTATTGATCATCTTCGTCCTCGAAATATGATGGGTCGGCAAACAAGACTCGCTTGGTATTTGGGCAATCACGTTGAACGTGACCAAAGCCGATACACTTATAGCACACGGGCTCCCTTGGGCGAGCCGCCGGTGAAGGTCCTTGTTGACCTCGAGCGGGAGGCGCCGGTGCCGGGGCCGCTGGGCCACGGTTTGGTGCCCTCTCGTTACCCGCTTGCCTATTGGATTGACCCGTCTGTTGGGCTCATTTGGAAGCGTCGGCATCTGGAGAACTAGGCACATCTCGAGAATGTGTGTTAGAAGGATAAAGATATTGACTCGAGGAAAAGTTATACCTAGAATACCGCGGCGTTTCGAGTTGTTGCTTGTATAGCTTCATGGCGGCATGGCACATTGCTCCCAAATCCTTGTATGGGACAATCTCGAGCGGGCACCGAATTGAAGCATTAAGCCCACTCATGAATTTGGTGTGAAGGGCAGAGGGAGAGGCCGAGACGCCGGCCTTAATGTGCATGTCTTCGAATTTGGCCAAGTAAGCCACCGGAGTGAGGTTGCCTTGTTTGAACTCGGCAATTTGCAACCGCATATCATTCTTGAAGTCCTCGGGCACGTATTTCTTGGTCATGATATAGATCAATTGCTCAAAGGTGGCAATCGGTGTCCATCCTCGCCTCTCACGGGTGATCTCATACCGGTTCCACCAAAACTTGACATCTCCTTCAAAGTAAAGAGTTGCCGCCTCGATTTTCTCATATTCCTCCTCATAATGACAATGTTTCAAGGCTCGTTTCATATCCTACGCCCAATCAAGAAAAACACACGGATCATATTCACCATGAAAGATAGGGAATTTAACCTTACCTTCCCAACGAGCTCGGTAGGGGTCCGGGTGGGGCGGTGGAATGTAGGCATCATCGGCACGGGCTCGCTGGTGGGTAGCCTTGAGGCCAGTGGCGTCCATGAACGGGTGGTTCATGCCTAGGTGGGTTTGGGGGAGGCAACCATTCTTCACCTCGTTCTTGGTTCTCATAAGGGTCTATGATGGGTGGGTGCCATGGACGGTCATGTGCCACCCGTTTCAAGTCGGACTCATCACCGGAGAACTCGTTGAAGTCGTTTTGCTCATCATACTCATCAAGGTCAAGGGTCGTCGGTTGCCGGGTTGACCGTTGGCGATGGCGTCCGGAACGATCATTCTCACGATCATGATTGTTGCACTACAACAAAACTAGGTTTTTATAGCACTAAATGATAGCGTTTATATCGTAGGTGCTATTGTTTATGTGATATGATTTATTTTATAGCGTTTTATATTAAAAAAAACGCCATTAAAAATATACAATATTATTTTTGGCTTCGGCGCGCGTAAGACGTAAAAATTTATATGGGCGCACCAAAAATAAACGCTATAGAATATTCAATAGGAAAGAAAGGGAGACTTTTTCCCCTCTTCCCTTCTAACCTAATTTAGGGTCACTTTTCAACGAAAAACGCTTTGGTCTTGCCGGCGTAGAATCTCCACGGCTCCACCTCCAGGCTCCAATTACTTTCTTCAACATCTGTTAACCGGCGAGGGCTCCAACTATCACTGTCATCGACTGGTTTCCTCTCTCCCCTTCAATCGAATAATATGTCTTATTCTTTCATCCTTTGTGTAATGGCAGAGAAAGTTGTGGTTTATTCTCCATTCTTCCTTCAATTTGTGCTTCGAATTTCAGGGATACATTCGATTTGATTTGCTCTTGCTTTCATATTAGGGTTTCATATTAGGTTTGTTGTCACTGCAATCTAGGAAACCATTTATTGCCAATTATCATGAGTATGTTTGTGTGTTATTCATCTCTACTATCAACCGCCTGAAGTTCCCCTATCAGACATTCTCTACTTGCATCTTGCTATTGGTTCTAGTCAATTTAGTCTATATTGATATTGAAATTGCTGCATCTCTGCCATTATATCTATGTAATGGTTGAAATTGCTGTAAACCTGCTTCTATTAAAACTGCTTTAAAAAATGTTTTAAACTTGCTTCTATTGAAATTTCTGTAAATCTTCAACTCAGTTTAGTTTGATTGTTTGAAAAGTGTTTTAAACCTGCCATAATTCAATCATTATATTGACATTGAAATTGTTGTAGCCCTGCTCCTATTCAATAACTATGAAAAATGTTTGGAAGGTTAACATGACAAATGAATTAATGATGAATGTTTGACACCTTGCGATAATCAACTTGTGTATCTGGTTTCATTGAGGGAAAATATGACAAATAATTTAGTGGAAGGGTAATGACAGATTATTCATTTTGGACAAGCCTATGTGCATAATTCAAACTTGAAGGAGTGTTGTTTCATTAGTCTAGTATCAAGTTATCAACTAAAGTTCTTTAATGTTTAGAGGATAGTATTAGAAAGTCTAAGATCGCCCATTAGGGTCACCTTTGCTTATATTTTTGTAACACAGAACAGAATTTGAGATTTATTTTATATTATTTTGGCAAGAAGCATTAAAGTCTCCTTCTCGGAACAAATTGAACCAATGAAATATTTTCTTCTTTAAAAATAGGGATGGAAATGATCTGCATGATCTCCTTTACATGCTTGTGTTCTCAATTTTTTTATTAGAGAATAATAACCTTTATTCAAAAAAATTCAAAGCCAATAAGTTTTAAGCAAACATTGGTGTTTATTTCATTGAATAATAACCTTCTTCTTCTATTTCTAGGGCTCCAATCACGTAAGGTAGCTCACTGGTTTGTAATCATTGAAATGTTGAGGGCCACTTATCACGTGTATTTATGTGAAAATGAGTTAGTTATAGGTCATATCAGCAACTATGTGAATACATACAAATAACTGTGGAAATTGGATAAAGATTTAATTTCTTTCTTCTTAAGTTCCCCTCTTCTAACTTTCCATGACTCTAATCGGTAGTGTAAACAATCATCTGTCTTAATGGTAGGTCTATATAGAGTTGAGTGGTAATGTAAGAGATGTTGTTATCTCCCTGGTATGTAGTTTGAATGTTCTGTTATTGATTGTTTCTACATTAATGTTTATTTAGCCTGCAAAGATCTATTTTTTAACCAAGTTTTTCTTTTAGAATGACCAAGAATGACAAGGTGAGCAGGTTGACCAGGCTTTGTTAATGATGTTATGGATATTTTTGTTGAAATTGGGTGCAGGCACATGGACTATTATGAAAATGAAGTATTTCAGTAACATCCTTATTCAAGTACGGCAACAATTTGGATCCTAGTAGATTCTCGTTTAGATTATATGTTGAAAGTACTTTTAGGTTGTGGTTTTGTTTCCCTATTTTAATAAATAGTCAATTCAATTTTAACTTATGTATTTGACGTGCTACTTTCAATTTATCAAAAACCTTGTGCCTTTGTTTGTGTTACTTAGATCTTGTAGGATGATTAATCAATTTGAGCTTATCCACTCCAATTGTAATTTGAGCATGGATGTGGTATAGATTTCACTCTTTATCACTTTGATTATTTTCTATTTTATAGTTTGTTTTGTATGGATCTAATTTTGAAAAAAATGATTAGATTAAAACAGTTCTATATTGCTAGTACTCAATTGATCAGACCTTCTTGTGTTCTTATTGGGAAATTCTCAATGTTATTAGTCATAGTTTCATAGTTGGATGTAGCTCCACTGACTCCTCATGTATCATGTCTTGCTCAATATTTCGTTAGTGCTTAATTTTTTTCTCTTGGATCTGTCCTTTTTATTAGATCTAGTGTGTTTTCCATAGATATGTGGGTATTAGATCTTGTATGAGCTCATTCATCTGTCTGGGGTGGTTTTGGCGCATGAAACATTCCAATAGTGGGGTATTTGTTATAATTTATTAGGCATAGTCTCACAGTTGGATGTGGCTTTAATACATGTCTTACTAAAGTAGTATTTAGTTTTCATTTGTGATTTTATGGTCTTAATAAACTTGTACGATATGTTATGAACCGAAAAGGGAATTACTGAAGAATTAAAAAAAGTTGTCTTAGAGGATGAAGCTATATAGGAATTCAGACTTAATGAAGAAACTTGAAGATAGAGATCAGCAAATCAATCTACTAAGAGAATCCATGCATATGTCATTTGAGTGAACTTTTTATGTTTTTAATTTGTTTCATTACTTGTCAATATTTGTGTGATGGTCTGTATTGGATTGTTTTTGTGACTTGAAGATGCTAGCTGGCTCTAAAAAATTGCAATTATGAGTTTCCTGTTGTTGTACTAGTTGCCTAAAGCCTATATTACACTCGATTACACAATTAATAACTACACTAGACTATATTACACTCGATAGGTATCCTCTGTATTGATACTTTTAGTTTATGAACTCTCATTACTTGGATCAATGCATAACACACTATTGGTGGGCAGTATTATTCATTGCAAAATTTTTCATCAACTAATATTCTTTTCTACAACTTCATTTTCTGTTATCAACCAACATCTTTTTTTGCTGCTTAATTCTAGGGCAGGATATGAACGTGTCACTCCTTAACCTGTAATCTCTAATTAACTATTGATTAAACTCGTGCCTAGCTTAAGGAATGTTGTATGATGTAGACATTGAAGATATTGAAGAGAAGAGAATTTGCAGCTTCTTGTTATAAGCATCGGCCTCTCTTTCTTCTAAATATCTTAGTATACTACATGCAGCTATATCTTGTATTTTACACTTCACATCATATTGTTAGTACAGAGTTAAAGGGCCTTCCTAAACCTCTAGTTTCATAAAGTGACATACTTCTTATGCTAGTTTCTAGCCACTAATGATTTATGCTTGCAGTAAAAGAATTAGTGGGTTTGGCATGGAATCCCCTATTGCTTCGAGCTTTCCTGGTGCTACTGCTCTTACTGGTATGTTTTGCCTTGTCTTATGCTAGTTTCCAAGCCTTTTACAAGCACCCTGATCTTTATGAGTCCCCAAGTAGCTCGGAGTACGGTAGGCAAGCCTGTATAAGTAGCAATTAGTGTCATTAGGTCACGTTTCTTCATTTCAATTCTAAAATTTCAATCTCAATCAAGAGTTTTCATATTTCAATTTTAAATCTTCTTCTTTTGCTAGTGTGCTTAGTTTGAATTCTTTTTTAATAATTATTTTATAAATTGAAAGCTGAATTTTAATAGAGTTTTCTTTTTGGAGATATATGTATCTAATTCCTAAACGCTACATAAAACCGAGCTGCCTTTTTTTTCCATAAGCGCGTCAAGTGTCTGCTCTTTTGATCAGGATTGATCCAAATACGTTGCTTTTCTTTGTGTTATCTAATCTTACAAGTGTATGCTCTTTTACTATTTTTTGATGTTGCTTTTCTTTGTGTTATCTAATCTTACTTGTGTAAGCTAACCCTTCCACCACAGCCATGTAGCCGCAGTAGTGTAACATATATATTTCGTGTCATTATAAAGTTTTCAGCTCTATCATATTCATTAATCACAGTAAAGTAATTCAGCACTTAAAAAGAACTTAATTTAAAGAAATCTATGTTTTGTTAATTTGCATTTAGCACATGCATGTCAAGCTGATAACAGTAGTACATGAAACGACAGTGATTCAGTATATCTAAAAAGTAGTTGAATTTAGCCACAACAAGGGATTCCATTAATAAAAAAGAATCTAAAAAGGGTTGGGAGTTACCACAGCAATGGGTTCTATCATATTCCCATTTGGTCTGCACATTATTCTTAATTATATTCTCCCAACCTCTAAAACCCATACTTCCAGCCAGGTTCAAAGCTATCAGAATCATTGATACAGTTTTCTTTCAAAGACACGAATTTCCATCTTTAAGCTGGCTTTACCATTATTTAAATCATTATAATGCTAAATGAAGCTCATTAGTCATGTTTAAGTTCCTCTTTACTGTCCATTCATAAAAATAAAAATGTTAATAAGTAGGAACATAATGTTTAAGTTCTTCTTTACTGCCAAAAGACTAAGTCATTATTAGGTTCTAATTTTAATTGCCAATCTCATTACTTATTAATTATTATGGTATGATAGTGCATATTTCATTTGGATTTGTCATGATGTTGGCCTTGTTTTCTATGCTTGCTATGCTATTACAGAGAAAAGTTGAAGAGTTGTCAAGGTAGAAAGTATATAAGTGTCTAGATCCATTTCCCTATCTGTCAAAAAAGGGGAAGTGCTGTTTCTATGCCAAATTTTATGTAAGATTCCTGATGCAACACTTTGGAGGGCAACATCTGAGTTAGAGTGCATTGAAGATGCTGTTGGTACAACAATTGCATGGCCAGAAGACAAAGTTATAATATGAAATAACATTTTGTTGGTTATACATTTTAGATCAATATTGTCAAACTATGTTTTCTTGTAGAACAATAGTTTTAAACTACTCATGGTTTTGTATCATTTTGAATCTCTTAAATGAAACAATGTGGTTTATGTGTAATGGTCTTTGCACTTCAATGTGTTTACGGAATTAATTTATTGTTATTTGATTAGAATTGTCAATATTTGATTCTTATAGCGCTTATAGAAAACGCTATTGTTAGATTTTATAGCGTTTATGGAAAACGTTATTATTGGGTTCTATAGCATTTGTGGAAAAAAACTAATATTGAATTCTATAGCGTTTCCATTAGACTTTTCATAGCGTTTGCAAGAATGGTACGTTTGACCTTATTTCCATAGCGTTCATAAAATGCTGTAAATAACCTTTTTCCATAGCGTTTGAGGAAACACTATTATTGTTCACTTTTCCATAGTGCTTTTAATAGCGTTTCAGCAAATGCTATTAATGTACAACTTTTTCATAGCGTTTCAACAAACGCTATTAATGTACAATCTTTCATAGCGTTTCAACAAACGCTATTAATGACGTCTTTTCCATAGCGTTTGCACAAACGCTATAATAGGTCCACTTTTTCATAGCGTTTGCAGAAACGCTATGAAAAACTGAGACCCTATTATAGCGGGCTCTGTCATAGCGTTTATAAAACCGCTATGGATCTATACTATAGCGTTTTTCACACGCTATAAATAGTTAAAAATGTTGTAGTGTTGATCGAGTCGGGACGGTACCGGGGCTCTTCCTGGGCTCGACGGTCGGTGCGGGGCACACTAGGTGGAGGTGGAGAAGGGACATACCGTTGGTGTTGAGGCTCATAATGCTTGTGCCGATTTTCCGTCTCGACCATGCGCAAGTCATCCATAGTCGGGTCGGGGAATTCTTCATCCTCTTCATGGGACTCATTTCCGTCAAGAGGTAAGGGGCGTTGGCATTCAATGACGGACGCAAGCCGGGGACCGCTTGATGGTCCGGCTCCTAAAATTCCTTTGTCTTTCCGTTGTGCATCGGATGTGGAAGCATTGACCATGGTCTCAATCGGAATTGTTGGGGTGGGACGTTGGGCAAGCCGTAGGGCCTTAAGAGCTTCTAACTCTTGCTTCAAGGCAATGTTTTCTCGGGTCAAGGCATCAAACTTTTGTTGTGCCTTCAAAGCTTCCAATTCTTGCCTTATGGAGTCATTTTCGAGGGACAACGAAGCATTTTCTTGAGTCAAAGGTTCATTGGACTCTTGCGGACCAGAATCCCGAGAAGTTTCCAATTCAACGTTAGTCATTGCTCCAAATCAGCACACAATTGCAAGCAATCAAATGAGCAAGGTGACAAGTTAAGTCAACTTTACCCAAGTTCAAGTGCGTTATCGGGTTCTACTTTGGGGAAGGTCGTTTGGCGGTTAGGCAAGTGAGGCAAATCCAACAAAATTGAACCAATTACACACAAATAAACATGTGATATTTTGCAAACATATGTAAGAAAATGGAGAGACGGAAGATGGACGGATTGTTCAGTCAGCAAGCTTTGCTTGCTTTCGGTCTTTGACTGTTTTGCAAAATCCGATTTTTCGGATGGACCGGTTTGCCGGACGTCTTTTCACTTTTGTGTTTCGTTTCTTTGAAACGTTTTGAGCAACACTTTTGTTTTTTGTTTTTTTTTGAACACAAATCCGTATTGATGAAGAGTTTTTGCTTTTCTTGGAATATCAAATGCGAGATATCCGAACTTTCGTTAACAAAAATACCCCAAGAAATTTGGTGAAATTAATTAACAAAATTGTCGGATTGGGTCGGTTTAAGAAAAAGACGGGTGTGATAAATGGTTTGATGGCAAACCAAATATCTCCTATTTTTGTTGTTTTTCAAATTGATCAAAGGAAAAGAAAAAAAAATTTCAGGAAAAAATGGATGAACATGATGAAGAACATGATGAACAGCATGAAGATCATGAAGAACAAATGAAGAACATCATGAACAAACGAAGAACATCATTAACAAAAGGCTAAATAGGTTGAAGATAATAACGCACACAAACAAGAGTCAAGAGAACTTAGCTTTGATCCCTTTGCTCTGATGCCAATTTGATGCGTCCTTGGAGGTAACTAAGAATAACTCCGGATCTAGATCAAGCAAAGCTCCAACTACTCCTTGATTCTTTGTGCATCGTTGTATTGTTTCAGATCCAAAAGGGCGGAAGCGATGAAGAATGAGGGTTGATTCGATCTAGAGAGATCGAATAGACCTTTTTGTGTGGATCGAATGTTGATTCTTAAGAAGAATCCTCGAATATGGATTTCTTGGATCAAAGACGAGGTCCAAGGAAGAAATTTGAGAGATAGACGGGAGATTTGATGCCCAAGCTAAGTAAGAGGAAGATCTTCTCAAAAACTTAGTAATATTGAACATGGAAAATAAGTGAGGCAAAATATCCCTTATATAGAGAGTCTTGCCTACCTATGGGTCCCGGGCCAAACAAACATACATAACGAAAAGCCCAAAAAGGGGAAAACCCTAAAGATAAGATCAAAGGGAATATTCTTTAAGGAATATCCATTTTATTACATAAAAAGGAAAACATGAAAAATATAGTCCGAAAGTAAGTTAGCTTCATGCCATGGAGTCGGGAGACGAGACATGCCGCAAACGGGCCTAAGTGGCGTGGACGAGACCGGTAGCCTATGCCATGGTGGTGTAGAGACACAACATGCCGGAAACTGGTCCAAGTGACGAAGTGGTGCGGGTGATGATGGAGCCGGTGGCTCGAGCAATGGCCTTGGCTCGGGAGCGGGTGGGCGGTCCATTTGAGTGAACCCTCAAAGCCTCGTCCTCATCGTCTGCGATCAACGTAAAAGGAACATCCAAGGGCGCATCAAAGGCTATATGTATATGTGAACAAAATATAATAATGCTCAACTAAATATAATAATGTTCATCACATCAAAATAAGTCACCAGTCTAAGATTTTTAACACATCTTACCTAGATGATTAAAGTTAGAGATGAGCCTCATATGGGCCAGGCACATGAAGGACAAGTTTATTCCGGCCCAATTTAGTGCAGCATTTGCAGGAGAAGAGTGGGTCTTCCGCGTGGGCCAAGTTTCGTTCTTTTTTTTCCTGGGCTTGCTGGACTTTGGTCCTCAGTTGTCTTTTAATTGCTCCTCTTGAAATGATTAGATTATTATTAAGAAAATAATAACAACTATGAACTGAAATAATATCAAATTTAAATAATATCAAATTTAAAAGAAGTGATACAAACTATCGATGTATTTATCAAATTTATTACAATTTGTTTTTTCATCAAAAATGTTATCTTTGGTGATGATATCACACTAATTTCTCAATGTCATCATAAAGTAGGATTAGGGGTGCGAGGTGAATTTAAAATCTTAGTTTTAAGAATTTTTTTTTCTTTTAATAGTCTCAAGGTATGGACTTTTTATCCATGATATCCACTAAGTCTGAAAATTTCTCTTTATACCCTCACGATTTAACTTGTTTCCCTTTTATACCAATTCTTAATATATAAGATTGAAAATTCATTATAAAATAATAGAAAAAATCAGAATTTTTTTAAAAATAATTAAAACCTCATTAAATTTTAAACCAATAAATTTTATAATAGAAGTATTTTTTATATATTTTATTAATAAAAACATAGAAAAGTAAATTTAAAGCAATTTTTTTTATTTTTTGAATTAAAATAAATTTCCTTTATATTTATTGCATATGCATATATTTCTTCTATATTTATTGATTAGGTTGGAGAATGGGCAATTGCTGAGCAGGAAATATGAAGTCCCATTGTGTATGTATTTATTTCCTTTATATTTATTGATGAGGAAAGAAAAATATTCACTTGTGAACATTTTTTTCGCTTCTCATATAAACTAATGTAATACTCACACCTTATGCGGGATTGTATTTTAATTTTTAATAAAATATTGTATATAAATAAATTGATGAAAAGTTTTGCCTCCGACTCAAGTCCTAATTGATCGTAATGATTTATAAATGGTTTATAATTTTGATTTATACCTTTAAATTATTTATTTGAGATAACAAATGTGTTTGTTTTCCAATCAAAATGTTACAACTCATAAAAACATATACTAAGTAGAAGGATGTATTCAAATCATACTTTTAAAATTAATTAAAAAATGGATTAACAAAGATATACTGAGATTACTCTAGTAAGGAAGTTAGTTACATAATAATTAAGATTAGCAGGTAAAAAGGATATTTTGGATTTTAAAAAATCACAATATTTTACCATCTACTATAATATAATATTAAAGCAAAAGTGTATAAACTCATGTGTCATCGTCTCATTAACCATATTGGATTTTGCCAAATGTCACAACCACATTAAGCCACATATAATTTTTCCACATGTCACAACAATAACAAGCCACGTCGGATTTGTCACATGCCTTTTTTTTATATTTAAGTCAACTATTTCCATTGTTATTTTATTTAGTTTCTTAATTAAAAGTATGATTTGATATGTAGAAAAGATTATGATATAAACCAAAAATAACTTTCTATATTTAACAAATCTACACTATTTGTTTGTTAGAATATTACATTATATAGTTTTTTTAAGTCAAGTTATTTCTAAACAAAGATATATATGATTGTCATTTATTTTTTACATTTTGTAAAATCGGATGTTTTGAATATAAAAATCTATTATATATAATATTAAAGCAGAAGTGAATTTTTCCACATGGCTTCCCCTAATTAAGCCACCTCATACTAATCTATATGTCATGTTCATGTTACGCCACCTCATATTTTATAACGTGTCTTTGACACGGGCTGAGTATTCTCAAACTCACAACCGTGCGGCTCTTAGTCGTTGGCGTTGTCAAATGAGTAAGTCAAGCCTTAACTCGAGGGACTTGTTGCGGAAACGCTTGCTAGCGATGGCTAAGGGACTTAGAGATTTTGTGGACAAAGAGAGCTTTGTATTGCGTTGAGAACTTTACAAGAGAGAGCTTTGCTTGGATGGTTTGCAAATGAGGGGTGACCTCCCTATTTATAGCCTTGGCCACCTCCTTAGCTAGGAAGGATCCGGATCCTTCTTGTTGGATAAGGCTTAAGCCTTCTATACAAATCCGGAATCTTCTCTACAAGCCTTGGCAAGCTTAGAGAATTCCCGAGATATCTAGAATATTCCGGCCTTGTCAAGACAATGCCGGGGTGTTCTTCGGGCCTCTTGAACGTTCCGGAACTCGGTCCGTGTCATTCTCCCCCACTGAATCTCGCGACGTCCTCGTTGCGGTTGCCTCGTATGCCTCGATTTTGTCCTTGAATTGCCATAGACATTCAGCTGGTTCCCACGACATCTCGGTGTCGGGTAGGCCTCTCCACCGGACCAAGTACTCCAATCTGGGCCTCTTCAGAACTCTGAAAGGTCCCTCGTATCACCGGATCAAGGCCTTATGTAGTCCCGTATGCCGCATGATGAAGTGAAGCTTGACCATGACCAAGTCTCCAACTTGATATTGCACGTCCCGTCGGTGCTGGTCCGCCCACTTCTTCGTCCGCTTGCTGGCCTTGACAAGACATGCTTGTGTCAAGTCCAACTCCTCTTGCCAACTTTTGGAAAGCTTGTACGCCGCTGGTGTCGGTCCCTTGTAGCCTGAAACGATTGTGCTTGGCGTACTCGGTTGGAATCCCATGACAATCTCAAACGGACTCTTTGCCCGTTGCCTTGCTCCGCTGTAGGTTGTATGAGAACTGGGTGATGTCAAGGAGCTTAGGCCAATCCTTCTGGGAGGCGCTCACATAGTGCCGCAAGTATACCTCGAGCAAACAGTTGGCCCTCTCGGTCTGTCCGTCCGTCTGGGGGTGGAAAGCGGTGGTGAACTTGAGGTCGGACCCGAGCATCTTGAATAACTCCGTCCAAAACTAGCCCGTGAACCTTCCGTCCCTGTCACTAATGATCGATTGTGGCAAGCCCTAGTACTTGACCACATTCCTCATGAATAACTTGGCCGCCTCTTCCGCCGGGCACTCCTTTGTCGCGGGTATGAAGGTAGCATACTTTGAAAATCTGTCCACGACAACCATGATGCTTCCATAGCCTTCAACCTTTGGGAACCCGACGATAAAGTCCATGCTGACGCTTTGCCAAGGGTGTTCCGGTATTGGCAAAGGCTCAAGTAGTCTTGTGGGTTGCCACTACTCGACCTTGTCTTGTTGGCACACAAGACAAGTCCGGACATATGTCTCCACATCGTCCTGCATTTGCGGCCAGTAGTAGCGCTCCTCGATGAGGGCTAAGGTGCGGTGTACTCCCGGGTGGCCCACCCATTTGGAGTCATGGCATTCATGCATGACTTCCCTCCTTAGTCCTCCGTAGTGGGGCACATATAGCCGTTGCCCCTTGGTGTAGATTAAGTCGTCTTCGACCCAGAACCTCCTTGTCGTTCCCGCCTTGATGAACTTTATTAGGTTCTAGGCTGTCGGGTCGTGGTCAAGTCCAATCTTGATCTTATCTTCCATGGCCCCCTGTGGTCGACTTATGGCAGCTAGCTCGGCTTTTCGACTTAGTGCATCAGCCACCACATTAGCTTTGCCCGGTTTGTATTCTAACTCGTAGTCAAACTCTGCGAGGAAGTCTTGCCATCTCGCTTGCTTGAGCGTCAACTTTTTCTGGGTGAGAAAGTAACTTGTCGCCACATTGTCCGTCTTGACCACGAATTTTTACCCTAAGAGATAGTGGCGCCAGATCCTTAGGCAGTGGACGATGGCGGTCATCTCCTTCTCCTGCACCGTGTAGCGCCGCTCGGTGTCGTTCAGCTTTCGGCTTTCATAAGCGTTTGGATGCCCCTCTTGCATCAATACTCCCCCAATGGAAAAGTCGGAGACATCGGTGTGAACTTCGAACGGTTTTCCATAGTCAGGCAAGGCGAGCACCGGCTCCTCGGTCATGGCCTTCTTTAGCTCGTCAAACGCATCTTGGCACTCCGTGCTCCACACCCAAGATGATCCCTTCTTGAGCATATTAGTAAGGGGTGTTGTGATGTGGGAGTAGCCATGGATGAAGCGGCGGTAATAGTTGGCTAGTCCCAGGAATGAGCGAAGCTCGGTTACCTTTGTCAGCGGCTCCCAATCGGCGATCGCTTTGATCTTGGCCGGGTCCATGCGGATCCGTCCCTTTCCGACAATGTGCCCTAGGAACGGCACTTCCCTTTGAGCGAAAGCACACTTATCCCTTTTCACATAAAGCTCATGCTCCCGTAGTACTTGGAAGACTTGTCGAAGATGCTCCTTATGTTCCTCTAGATCTCCGGCTATAAATGACGATGTCGTCCAAGTGTACTACAACAAAATGATCAAGGAAGGGATGAAGTACCTTGTTCATGAGCGTGCAAAACGTGGCCGGTGCGTTTGTTAGTCCAAACGGCATGACTAAGAACTCATATGACCCGTATCTCGTGGCGCACGCGGTCTTCTCCTCGTCCCCTTCCGCGATCCTCACTTGGTAGTAGCCCGATCTTAAGTCCATCTTGGTAAACCACCTTGCCTCCCCAAGCCTATCGAACAAGTCAGCTATGAGCGGGATCGGGTACTTGTTCTTGATGGTGAGCTTGTTGAGCGCCCGATAATCGATACACATTCTATGGCTTCCATCATGCTTCCTTTGAAATAGCACGGGCGCCCCATATGGTGCCTTCGAGGGCCGGATTTAGCCGGCTTCCAGCAACTCCTTGAGTTGTCTCCGCAACTCCTCTAGCTCCGGCGGAGACATGCGGTAGGGTGCTCGGGCAGGCGGCCAAGCCTCGGACATGAGCTCGATCTTATGATCGACTTCCCTCTTTGGCGGCAACTTCTTAGGTAGCTCAGGCGGCATGACATCTTTGAACTTATCCAACACTTGGCTTATTTCTGGGGGTGTTGGATCTTCTCCCTTGGGTTGCTCGTCCAGCTTCAGTGCCACTAGGAACGTCGGTTCCTCCATTTTCAAACCCTTAGAGAGTTGGATCGCCAAGACAACCGTGGCGCTTGGCCCCTTCTCTCCATAGACCGGTACTATGCAGCGTTGTTGGGGGTCTAGGATACATATACAATTGGCGAACGGCACGAGTAGATCATTTATACGATCGAGGAAGGCTAAGCCAATAACTAAGTCATAGTCGTCAAGCGGGATTACCTGATCGTGATCTTGCGAGACCACTCTCCTAGCGTCATGTCTACTCCCCGTGCCACCCCCATGGTTGGGACCTCCTTTGAGTTCACCGTCTTGATCCACTTGTTATTCTTGGTGACCTCAATCCCCAACTTCTTAGCCGTCCCTTCAGAATTGAAGACGTCCGATGCCCCGGTGTCCACCAACGCACTCAGCTTCGTTCCGCTCACCACGGCGTCTACGAACATCAGTCCCTTCTTGCTGGTGAACCGCTTAGTCTTGACCGAACTAAGCATCATGGCCCCGAGTTTCAACCTCTCCTCCTCGGGCGGGTCCTCATGTGTCATCATGGCATTGAGTTTGCTCCTGGTGGGACAATCTCTCATTCGATGCTCTCAGTCACAAAGGTAGCATCGCATCGGCTTCCTTTCCATGGGTTGCTTGCTTTTCTCCACCTTTGTGTACCGTTCCTTGGGCTTGGACGAGTCCTTAGACGACTCGTCATCACTCTTCCTCTGTTGTGGCCGGCCCCTACCTTTGTCTCCCCCACTTTTTCCCTTGTCACGGGAGGAGTCCGAGCGATCTTGAATCTTAAATTCGATCAAAGAGTCGGCCACCGTCATTGCCTCTGTTAGAGTCTGGACATTTCGGCGTTGTAGCTCAAGCTTGGCCCAAGGCTTTAACCCATCCATGAAAGTGAAGAGGGCTTCTTCTTCACCCATGTTGGAGATCTGCAGCATGACCTCCGAGAACTCCTTAACGTACTCACGAACGGTGCCACGTTGCGTGAGTCGACGAAGCCTAGCCCGCGCTTCGTCGTTGGCGTAGGTAAGGTAGAATTGTTTCTTAAGTTCTGCCTCAAACTCGGCCCAAGTAGTGATTTGGGCACCTCCGGTCCTTTCACATGTCCTACGCCTCCACCATTGCAAGGCAACATCACTAAGGTATAGGAGGCGGTACATACCTTGAGTTCTTCATCCGTGATTCCCACCACACGGAAGTATTGATCCATGCCCCAAAGAAAGTTCTCGACTTCCTTGGCCGACCGGCTCCCCTTTAACTCCTTAGGCTTTGGTGTGTCCATCTTCTGCACGGGAGCGGTCGCCAACATGCCTGCCCCTAAGGCCGCCTTGCATGCCACGAGTTCTTTCTTGAGCACCTCCATCTCCTCGCGCATTTGCGCCACCATTGCCTCCAACATGTCTTCCCGCTTAGATAGAGCTCCTTGAGCTTCATTGACGGCACCATGTAACCCGTCCTTGAGGGCGACCATGTCATCCTTGACGTCCTCGACGGCGTTTACCATCTCGCCATACTTAAGCTCCATCTTCTCTAAACGGGCCTCAAAACTTCCCATCATGTCCTTCGATGGTTCCCTTGACGGATCCATGGGAGCCTTCTTGCCCTTCTTGCCTTGGGCATTAGGGTCGACAATTCCGGACACACCTACTTCGGTCATCGCTTCTCCTTGGAACGTTATTGGCTCTGATACCACTTGACACGGGCTGAGTATTCTCAAACTCACAACCGTGCGGCTCTTAGTCGTTGGCGTTGTCAAATGACTAAGTCAAGCCTTAACTCGAGGGACTTGTTGCGGAAACGCTTGCTAGCGATGGCTAAGGGACTTAGAGATTTTGTGGACAAAGAGAGCTTTGTATTGCTTTGAGAACTTTACAAGAGAGAGCTTTGCTTGGATGGTTTGCAAATGAGGGGTGGCCTCCCTATTGATAGCCTTGGCCACCTCCTTAGCTAGGAAGGATCCGGATTTACACAATCCTAGAGGGATCCGGATCCTTCTTGTTGGATAAGGCTTAAGCCTTCTATACAAATCCGGAATCTTCTCTACAAGCCTTGACAAGCTTAGAGAATTCCCGAGATATCTAGAATATTCCGGCCTTGTCAAGACAATGCCGGGGTGTTCTTCGGGCCTCTTGAACGTTCCGGAACTCGGTCCGTGTCATCTTCACCTTCTTCCGCCACATAATCTATTATTATGAGGCATGCCCAAAATTTTATTCCACCTCATTATACGAATGTCGTACGATATAATATTCAAAATTTTAATTTAATTTTGTTTTTAAATAGTAATAATTTATTAATTGATATAAAATTTCAAAATAATGAAATATTTATAAATTATGAATATAAATATATACTTTATATAACATATATACTACATTTTATTACTTACAATTTACTATACTAAAAATTTCTTTAAAAAAAAATTATTTTAAATTGTTTGACAAGGTACCCTTATTAACAAATGAATGCGTTTTTTAAAGCGGCTTCTTCCTTTGTTGCCGACTTCTTCTTCCTCCGCTGTAGGTTTCTTCTTCTTCCTCTGTCGTTGGCTTCTTCTTCCCTGATGAGACTGATTTGGTACCGGATGTGGGATATAGAGTCTTTCAACAACAATCGTTCTCTCCTCTACTTCCAAAGTCGTTCCTCAATCAAGGTTCACCATGCTCATATCTAAGTAGGTTCCGATAAAAAATCTATATCATATGCAAATCTTGAATTTGGAATTTTCTATCATATTGCAAATCAATTTTTATCTCGGATTATAATGATTTGGTACTAGATGTGAAAATTTAGGGTTTCGAGTGTTAAAATTTTGGTGAAGCTAGGGTTTTCGGTATTCTACAATAGAGTTATTTCTCTTATTGGTGACTATTGACAAATTTTCACTTTGATTTTTTTCGTTTCACATACCATCGAATTTCTTCATTGATTCTTTGTCCACTCTGATTGAATTTTTTTTTTCTTATATTTTAATATTCCGATCATAATTCTTAATGTTATGATTCCGGAAATTATGTTGTTTGAGAAATCTTGCAGAATAAATTCTTGATGAGAAGATGATGTAATCATAATTATTGTCCATAAATATATCCTAAATTAATTTTGACAATCAAGAAAGGTAATTGGTATAATTTCCTTATATTTGAATATTCGGATCTTAATCTAGATTATCTTATTGTTTCTTATCATTTTTTTTAATTTCAGAAATGCAGGAATTTTAGTGATTGAGAATAATTATATATTATAGAATGTCTTATTTAGAGTAATCCCAAAGTTATAGAAAAAAACTATAATCATGTCAATCATTTTTATATGACGCATGTACAAAAAGGAAGTTGGAGATGTTGTTTCTTTACAAATCGAACTATATAAATAAGGCCTACTAAAGATGTTGACTTCTCACAATATTTATATATTTGCAAGTTTGACTTGCTTGCATAATCGATGTAATACTATATGTAATGTAGTTTACAAGAAAGTTTTCAATAATGTTGACTATTTTACAAGTATATCTTCACTACAATTAAATTAATGTAATTATTATTCTACAATAATTACCTTTTTTTGTTTGTTATAAAGTCTAACAATATTTTTTTTATATTTTCTGGTGTGACTTGATTAAATATTTGTATTTGATTCTAAGACACCATTTCCAATACATATTTGGTTCCTCTAGACTATTATGGTACTATTTCATTTTAAATTGCTTAATTAATATACAAATTTATTTGGTTTTTAAATTACGAATATCTTTTGCAAAAATTTATTTTATTTGGGAATTCTATATATTACTTATGTGTATGATCTTTATTTGTTTAACATTACAAACAAATTCCGTGCAAGACACGGGTACTAAACTAGTTATACCTAATTTAAGAAACTTAATTAAAAAATTTGGTGGGCCGTTGTTAAATGCTAATATGACACGTGGCGGTTAGTGATTCTTAGTGTGACACGTGACAAAAAGTGATTATGCTATAATATATAACAATGTATTACCCGCATAAGGAGCGGGGTTACGTTTTAATAAATTGTTAAAATAAATAAAGTCATATAAGTATATACTGGAAGATAAAAAGGTTTATAATATTACATGTATTATCCCGATTTTCAATTAGATTTTAAATATTTTTCTTAAAATTAAATAGTTTTAGTTTTGTAGAAGAGGTATTATGACGCTTGATATAATTCGTTGTAACAAAATGAAAATTAAAAAAATTAATCAACGGGAAAAATATAGGATAAAACTAAATAATCGGTCATTTTGAAAGAAAATCGTCTTTAAATTTGATTTGATTTTAAAACAACAAATGTTATGATTTTGTCCTGGACTTGAGTACTCATTAGTCATAACAGTTTTACTTAATTGAGATCAACAATGTAGTTTGTTTTCAAATTAATTAGTTTACATAAATTTTAACATAATTAGTGTAATTTTACTTTTATAAAAATAATTAATTAATATTAATAAGTAAATTTTCAGTTGTTTATTCATGTAAATTAATATGAGGAAAATTGGGTAATAGGTCCTATTTTATATCCTAAAAATCAATTAGACCCTTATATTTTTATCTTAAATTTTTTAATTTAAAAACAAATAATTTTAAGGACATAAGAGGAAAAAAAAATGTAAAAACCCTAAAATTTACAAATCCACCGTATCCTACATCTCCTTCCATTTCCGTTCCCTTTCTTCCTCTTCCATTTTGGCGTTTGCTGCTTCCATCTTAGCTTTCCTCAAGGCCATTTCCTCCCTCTCCCTCTTCTCCTGCAGAATTTCAGAGACTTGATCCTCCATTTGATAAATTAACTCTACCCACTTATTTATTGATGATTCTGGAACAATCTTGCTCTTCAATTTGGAGCCAGCTCTTTTAGCAATAGCCTTAAATAGAGATCGATCATTATCTGTCACAAATGTAACAGCGTATCCTTCTCGACTAGCTCTTGCTGCACGACCCACTCGATGGACATAGCTATTGAGATCACGAGGACATGCAAAATTTATAATTGTCTGAACACTAACAATATCAAGTCCACATGCAACAACATCTGTAGCTATCAGGAAATGATGGAAATCCACTCCCTGTTTCTTGAAAAGCTCCAAGGCGTCAAGACGTTGAGCTTGGGTAAGATTTCCATGCAGCTCAGCAGCCTTCAATCCTGCTAATCCAAACAAGATCTTTAGTCTATGAGCAGCCTGTTTAGTTCCACTGAAGATGATAACTTTTGATGTGAAGCTCTTGGAGAATAATGCAAGAACAACTGCTTCCTGATGTGCTTCACGTATCCTACGAATTCTAACAACTTCCTCGGTCAAAGTTATTGTTCTTTTAGCAGATGGATCAGCTGAGAGGCGAAGTGACTTAGTTAAGGAGAGTGTGATTAGTTCATCAACCTCTTCAGTCATGGTAGCCGAAAACAGCATTGTTCGTCTCCGTTTAGGACAACAACGAACCAGCTAATCTCAGCATTAAACCCAAGCTCAAGGAGCCGATCTGCCTCATCAAGAATTAAAACTACAAGACTGTCTAAATCTACAGAGATAGAATTACGTAGATGATCTATCATTCGGTCCGGAGTAGCTACAACCATATCTGGCATTGACCTTAGAGCTACTTCTTGCACTTGTAAGAACCATAGAAACATATTTGAAGATATGTTAAGAACGATAGAAGTAAAATAAATGCGGTGAAGAAAGAAACTAAAATAATTTAGGTGCATATTTATCATAATAAGCTGCATTCTTGAAGATGGGAGACAACTTTTCTAGTTTTACTTGTGGTACATTATTCCCAGTTACTCATTATATGCCGCCAGACTAATTTTATCGTTAATTTGTCATCCTACTGTACATCTTCCAAAATATTCTTTTCATCATCACACTATGGATGATGAGTATGACTATGTTATTGATTTGTATAAAATGAGATAATAAGGGCAGAACTCTGTTATGAAATTCATTAACATGTACATGAATAATTTAAAATGCAACTCAAGAAGATGAAAATCCACATCTTACCTTGGTAGATAGCCCTCCAACTATCAAACAACATTTGGTACCTGTAAATTGAGCAAGTTTTTCTATCATACTGTGTACCCTGCAAAGTAACATACAAAGAGTTGAGCAAAGTAACATACCTGTAAATGCTACAATCTGTCAAATAAACACAAATGGAGTTACAGGTGAGAAAATTTGAATTATTACTCAAGCTTGGTAGCTGAATGGGAAATCACCCATTCAAGCTGCAAAAAAATATAAAAGAACACTATTTATTTTTCCTTATCAATAATCTGATAGCTGATTTTCCTATTCTATAACATATGTAGTAGCATCATATTAGCATGCATAATAGCATACCTTTCCAGAACCGGTCATTGCACTGCCACAGATATCGTGCCCTATCAAAGCTAATGGTATGCAAGTTGCCTACATTAAAGAAGAAATTTGTATTACATAAATTCTAGACACGAGAGAAAATGAGTTTGCTCCACTCACCTTAATATAGCATAATTCTGAAATAGTTCAAACTTCAGTTTTATATTAACCTGGATAGGCGTAGGCTTAGTGTAACCCAGGGCTTCACATGATCGAAGCAATGGCCGTGAAGGACTGAGCTCGATAAACAATTTAGCATGAAAAGAAACACCCACAGGTGATGCAAAAAATGGCTTGGCCTTCTTTAAAGCACTTGGGCTTGGATCTTCCTTTCTATCATAATTACTATCTGCAACAATTTAGACAATATGAATTTAAGTGGTTCTTTTTTTACGAATAACTTGTAATATTCGGAAAATTTTAGTAATTTTCGGGGTTATTGAATAATTTATTTAATTATAAAATTAATTAATTGATTTAAGAATATTGGGAAAACCGGTTCAACGATGAGGAGAGTAGTAAGCGTTTTCAAACCGATCGAGTAGTAAGCGAGCCAAACCTTGTTGTTGTTGTTTTTTATTATTTATTTATTTAATTGAACCCCTAAACCGGCCCACTATCCATCTTACATCGGCCCACTGCGCATCAACTTTTTTGGGCCAAGTCTGCGAGCCACGGGCCTTTCTCCTTCTTCTTCTTCGGGCAGACGGTTGGGAGGGTACACTGTGCATCCGTTCACCTTGTCGATCGATTTCGGTCACTGTTTGCTACATCGTTGGTCAACGACATTAACACCGGCATTTACTCCGACCGTTGAAGACGCTTGAATTACATAGACCCATCTCGCTTCTACCTCGACCCTTACCGTCACATACTCGAGCCTCTCTGTACTCAAGCCATTCCAGTTCCTTTAACCTTCGAACCTCACCAGAACCTCGACCCGTCCTCTCCAGATAACCTATGCAACGCAGATCGAGAACTCAACCTTCTGCTTCTCACTACTGAAGCCAGCCGACGAGATCCCAACACTCGAGTATCGTTGTCGCCAGCCCACCTCTACACCGCGATCCTTCCTCGACTATACACCCCCTAGACGCAGCTCTGTGTCCAACCCCTTGACCGGCGTTGACCGTGAGAATGGTAAGCTTCTTTCTCCGACCATACCATTAACAGTTTCACGAGAAGATGTATACCGGGTATGCATTTCAACTCGGGTTAAAGTATTGTGTGTGTTTCATGTTGCTTCGAGGTATTGGACAAAGGAACTGAAGAAGGAAGGTTGTTTCGCTGAAATGCAGGCCCCAGGAATTTGACGGTCAAGATCTTCTGTATCCCTTCTCATGTGTATCCTTATATCCCTTTCGCGTGATTGGTAGAATTCATATTGTTTATTATTTTTCTCGTAAAGCAGTAAAACTTTAATCTTTAATTATTTAGCTCCAACCAATCACAACATAGGGATACATGTATCACTTGTATAAGATGATACACGAGATCTCAATTGAGGAATTGAGGTCATGACCTACTACGCACCATAGAGCCGCCCTTTTTCCGTCCCAAGAGCGAACCGTGACCTGCTCCACCTGACCGGTACCAACCGGTGCCAACTAGTGTCATCTAGTACCAATAACCGTATGCAACTAGATCCGATCCGTATAGACTCGAAACCTGAAACCCGTTTGATTCCGTTAATTTAAATCTCCGTTAACTTAAATTCCGGTAATCACTAATTATGTAAAATATAATTATTTATTTATTTATTTGGGTTAAGCGGTTATGTTAGTTACGGAATGCCGTTGAGTGTTTAACATAGAATGATCGGAATAAAATAAGTACGGAAACAAATTGGAAAATGTGATTCTAACGTAAGAACTGAATTAGGACTAAGAATAACTAAGATGTTGAGATAAATGATAGTACGGAACTAATATGTAATGACCGGAATGTTAGAAGTTGGAACGAACCTTAGAAATATGTTATGCTATTAGGGAATTGGAATTCGGAATTCTAGAAAGGAATTACACAGTTAAGATGATGGATAACGACGGACAAAAAATGAGACTATCGAGATAGTAGGTTGAAATAAAAGAATGTTTTGGATGTGAGAACTCGGAATGGACGTCTAGGTCCGTAAACCTAGGACGTAGAAAACATACGGACATAGATGCTAGATATCATACCCGATTGTTTAGAATGATAAGTCGCGCATAATTAAGGGTGAAATATTTCTAAGAGTGATAAATGTGGAATAGGATAATCGCATCTCTGACTGGAAAGATCGCGAGACATTGAGACCAGTACTGATAAGGTATATGGGAAGAGGACTCACTTAGTTACCGTTTTATATTGAGTGTGCATTTGAGGACTCACTTAGTTACCGTTTTATATTGAGTGTGCATTTGAGTGGTGTGTGCTATATTCATGTGAAATAAAATGAACGGATTAGATCACGGTACTTTGTTGTTAAGTAAGGCACAAGTGTATGATAACGTGCCGTAACCGTCGGTCCGGGCCGATGGTGCCGGAGGATTTCCCCGCGACCAGTCCAGTAAGAATACGGGAAGAGGTACATACACCAGCCCTACTAGTTTACGGGGACGGGGGCAAGAGTCGGGAGACTCTTGTGTTACAAGAAAAGATGGAAAGTAGAATGGATAAATTCACGTAATGAAAGATAAAAAGACGGGATCTATGTGTGCATGCTGAGTGATTAATTTATTGTATATTCCTTTGTGCGTGTTTGTGCTCTAGTGACACCTTAGTATTAGAATTGTAGCTAACGGTTTTACCGTGTTGTTAGGTTTTTGCATGATAGATCTCTACCAAGAGATCGGGAGTAGAGTGACCAGCCGGGTTTCCGTATTAAGAGTTTGGGTGTTGGGTTGTTATATATTCCATTTATGCATTTTATTTCAGTAAAGTTATTTAATTACTAGTGGGCTGATGTACGGGTAAGAGTTTGTCTCAGTTAAATACGTATTTGTGAAAGGATTTGATTTAAAATATTTGTACCTTGTTGCAAGATCCGACGTTATTAACGTCAACCTAAGGCCGGGACCCATTGTGAGGTCCTAGCTAGTAACATTTCGAGTTCTCAGAATTCGGGGTGTTACAACATGGTATTAGAGCTCTAGGTTGACAACAATGACACTCGTAATCTTCTAAAAAGGTCAAGTATAAATAGAACCCGAAAAGGGATCTAGTTTTCCAAAATGAATTTCAAAGTTTATTTCATTTCAGTCAGGTTGGGTAGTAGTACGGAAATCACCGCTCCATTGTGTAGATCTCGAAAGTAGTAAGTTAGTGTGACTTTTACTTAGAGATTTTAATGCTAGTTATAGTCGTTTGTCTCGTATAGACGGCGCACACCAGGAAAGTGATCGTGTCGGGCAAGGGTAAAGGTAATTACCTCCTCACCCTTCCCGCATGGAGTAAAATTGAAAAGGCGCTACAGATAAAGCACACAAGTGAAAGAATGAAACTTTCCGAAGGCCAAAGGACGGGAATAAGAGACTGTTGGAAGTATGACTCTGTTGGTACCAAGAATTCGAGGATACGACCAACCAATCAGTTCACGCCTCGAAAAAAGTCCAAAGTTCACATAAGGATCCCGGACTCCAAAGATGCAATTGTCGTGACTTTCCAAGGGTACAAGTATAACAAACAGAACCGCAATAACTACAATTACATCAAGGATACCATAAGAAGGAAGATCAGGTGAAATGATGTAGAAACGGTACGAGAGCCAATAAAGGAGTCCTTTGGACAAGGATTAGAGACGCAAACAACAAGAGATATTCCCGAGAAACGAGAGATAGAAGAAGAGATCATCATAATGTTTAGAGGGATGCGAGAATAAGTTGTCACGCGGTGTCATGAAATACGATTAGGTCGATTGTACGACGGAAGAAGTTGAGAAGCGGGATCACCTGCCGAGGAAGTTAAGCAGGCACTAGTAAGCGAACAACGCCAGTTAGGGTGCGATGAAGAAAGCATGAACAGAATCTAGAAACCGAAGAAAAGGGTACCTGGACCGACACGCCGAGTTAAGGGAAAGGAAGTAAGAATAGTAACGGGTTTCCCCGATGGACGGTAGAGCATCATAACCAAATACAGTTACGGAACTGGCAGGAATGAATGATGATACATAAGCCACAAGATAAGAACATCAGTACATGTGAAGCGGGCAAGATGCCACCATTGCTAATTGACGGTTGATTAGAAAGAGGTTAATGAGTGAAAATACACTTGATCTAAGAAAGACCCGATCGGTAAGGGAGAAAAGAAGAACAACAGGAATCGAGAATCATTTCTTAGTACAGAACTCGCTAAGAGTGTGAAATGGTCTGGTCACGTCTACACATCCACCTTAGATGGATTCTTTGAGATCAAGTGGGCAATCCCACAGAGACAAGTGGACAAGAGGGAAGAATAACGAAATAACAGAGAATGAATAGTTAAGAGTAAAGACGTCCAATGAGTAGCGTTGACGTTTGATAACCACTACCTTTATGAAAATGATAGTTAGGAATACGAACGGCCGGGACACAGTATCACCGGGAAATAACAAGAATGAGACCAATAAGAAAAACCGTGGTTTGGGACGATCATAAGGAAACAATACCATTTAGAGAAGAAAAAAAACCAAAGAATAGTGAACATACGTAGGCAAAGACGCCCCAACCAAAGGGCGTTAATGCGCTCGGAGTTTACCCGACATCAATTAAAATACCAGTCATTTAAGTCAAAAGATGAGATACCACACGGGGTGAGAAGGCTTGCAATGAGGCTTGGAATTAGGGTGGGCTGAGAGATTTAATGTTAACCTAATAAAGGGGATGGTGGAGAGAAATCAATCAATGTAAGGAACAATGAATATCTGAACGACAACATCACGGGTGAGTTAAAAGCGACGTTGAAGTAGGAGTCGAGAAACCAATCTGATAACCAAGAAGACCAGTTAGAGAAGGAAAGAAAATTGGCCGCCTTCTTGTCTGCGGAGTAAGACTAACTACCTTGTGTGATCTGGACTAAATCAAGAGAGCTTGAAGAGCTAAAGAAAAGGGTCCAAGTCTAGAGGATGTACCAGTAGTGAGTGCACGGAGGTGTTCCAGGAAGACTTCTGTAAGAGCCTTGACCTTTAGGAGCTGAGCCGCCCATGCGGGTGCTTTGTGCTGCCCCAGCGGGTTTCCGCCCCTGCGGTTTCTTGCGGCTGCAGCCGGCTTTGTTGACTCTTGACCCGTGCTTTACTCTCTTTCCTTTCTTTCTTTCTTAGCCTTTCCCTTGGCTTGCTGAGCAAGGGTTCCATCTTCATTTCTTTAGCTTTCTCACGTCTTCCTTCTCTCTTCTCCTTCTCCTTGATCTTGCTTGAGTTTCCTTGGTTTGGAAGAGTTGGTTGTGTGGCTTTGGTGAATGTTGATGTGTGGATGTGTACTGCTAAGCTTGGGAGCTAGCTGTTGAGGTTGTGTGATCATCTCTTTGCCTGGACCATTGCAGTAGGTAAGCTTCTTGCTCCTTCTTTCTTTCTTCTTCCTTGATTCCTCTTCCCTAGCTTAGGATTAGATAGGATTGGATGTGTTTTGATGATTGGAATGTGTATATATATGTATATGTATGGCTGATTGTTGGTGAAGACGTAAATCCATCACGTGAAGAACCGAAGAGGAAATCGGGGTTTATACTCTGCACTGTTGCCGCCCCCGCGCCCGTGAACCGCCGCCCTGCGGAAGTGTGTCACCGCACCCGCGCCCGGAAGCCGCCGCCCCTGCGGCCACGGTCACAGTGCCCGCGCCAGCGTGCCTTCGCGCCTGCGTTTGCTGCCTTTCCGCCCCTGCGTCTTTCCGTTCCGCAGGTGCGTCTTGTACAGGATCTACTTAGAGTAGTATTGATCATTTCCTTTCCTAGCATGAGCGGGTTAGTAGCATGTTGAGTATGTGTATGAGGATAATATGATGATGAGTATGACATAGTTATATGCCGGTTATGGCTTTGAGGTTTATAAGTTGGATATGATCCTTATGGATCCCTTGGGTCTAGGTGTGACCCCTTTGTTTGATAGGAGATGTGATATCTCGTTATGCCTTGTTTTTAGGTAGTGTTGTACTCCAGTTCGGAGTTGATCGGGTTTGAGACTACTTCGAGGTTGAGGTAAGTCCATAGGACTTACTTAGATACCATCCTTATATTGGATGTATGCATGAGTGGTGTTTGTTATATGCTTTATAACATGCAATATTGATTATTACCGACCTATGGTTTAGTGACCGCCAAATGTAGTGGCTGTGACAACTTGCCTTTCATCCCGTAGTGGAGTCTGGGAGGTTCTTTGTAGTCAAGCTAGATCTGGTATACGGGAAGGGCACTTACCACTTCTTATGGTATACGGGAAGGTGCGCTTATACCACTCCAGCTAGCTATAGCACTCAGAGGCGAGGATTTTATATATTCCTCATACAGATATTTATACAATTTGAGTGTTGGACTTTATAAAGATAATTAATCGGGTAAATGTGTGACAACATGTTTATATGTTATGATTCCTGAAGTGTGTTTGTGCTCTTGCATCTTCTATATATATATATATGTGTATGGTTAGTTATTTTATACCGTGTTGTAGATCCTTTGCAGGTTAGGAGAGTTGCAGAGTGATCCAGAGTAGGTGATCCGATGAGGGCTCCGTACACTAGGATATTACGTGGGATATGGGACCTTGTGCTATGTACAGTTGTATGTTTTGATTGTACTCAGCGGTACCTTGTATATGTAAGAGCCTTAGTCTTTTGGACTGAGTTTGCCTTAGCCGAGATTTGGCTTTAGCCGAGATTTGACCTTAGCCACCCCCGTGTGTGTCGCCCAGCGGGTTTCCGCTCCCGCGGCACAGGGAACCGCCCCCGCGGTTTCTAGCGGGTGCAACCGGTTTTGTTGACTCTTTGACTTGTGCTTTACCCTTTCTTTCTCTTCTTCCTTAAGTCTTCTCCTTGGCTCGTGATCAAGGGTTTCCACTCCTTTTCTAGCCTTCCTACGTTCTCCTTCTTTCTTCTCCTTTCTTGATCTTGATCTTGTTCTTCCTTAGAGTTTTGGAAGTGTTTTGTGGTGTGGATGATGTTGTTGATGAGCTTGAGGTGTGTTGCTGAGCTTGGAAGCCAGTGAGGTTGGTTGTTGATCTTCCTTGCAGCCTAGGACCACAAGTGTGGTAAGTTTTCTTCTTCTTCTTCTCCTCTTCTTCCTTGATTCCATCTTCCTTAGCTTAGGATTAGATGAATTGAATGTAGATTGATGTTGGAATGTGTATGTATATGTATGTGTGTGACTTTGGAATGGAGAAGCCGTGATTTGATCACGTGAAGAGCCAAAGAGGAATCGCGGGGTCACTTTCTGCACTGTCGCCTCCCCCGCGCCTAGAAGCCATCGCCCCTACGGAAGTTGTGTCACTGCGCCTGCGCCATGCCAGCGTTGCCTGCGGCCACTATCACCGCGCCAGCGGCTGAGCCTTGTTGCGCCTGCGGATTGCCTTACTCCACCCCTGCGTCTCTCTTGTCACACATGTGCGTCTTGTCCCGGGTCTACCTAGAGTTAGGTAGATCCTTTCCTTTCCTAGTATGAGCGGGTTAGTAGCATGCTAGGTATGGGTATGAGGATGATCATGATATCGTTTATGCAGGTTATGGCTTTGAGGTTTATGAGTTAGGATATGATCCTTATGGATCCCTTGGGTCTAGGTGTGAACCTTTGATGAATATGATTTGATATATTGTTATGCCTTGTTATTAGGCAGTGTTGTCCTCCAGATTGGAGTGGACCGTGTTTGAGATCGTGGTGGAGATTACTTCGAGGTTGAGGTAAGTCCATAGGACTTACTTAGCTATCATCCTTATATTGGATGTATGCATGAGTGGTGTTTGTTATATGCTTTATAGCATGCGATATGGTTTATTACCGACCTATGATATATTGACCGCCCATTGTAGTGGTTGTGACAACTTACCTTTCATCCCGTAGTGGAGTGGGAAGTTCTCTGTAGTCTAGTTAGATCTGGTATACGGGAAGGGCACTGACCACTCCTTATGGTATACGGGAAGATGCTCTAAAACCACTCCAACTAACTATTTCACTCAGAGGCGGGGATTATATACATTCCTCGTGTCATATATTTTCATATGCAGATCTATATACTATTTGAGTGATTGACGTTATAAAGATAATAAACCGGGTAAATGTGTGAAATCATGATGATGTGTTATGATTCCTGATGTGTGTTTGTGCTCTTGCATCTCTATATATATGTGTATGGTTAGCTAACGGTTTTATACCGTGTTGTAGGATCTAGAGTGGGCTCTGATACCAACTTTGTAACACCCCAAGTCCGTAGGACTCGAGGTGCTACTGGGCTAGGATCTCAAAATGGATCCTGACCCTAGCCTGACAACAAGTTCACTGAATCTTACAACAAGGAACAACAGACACAGGGACAACAGAGGGTCCCAGATCGCACGACGACTCAGGGATCTGCTCCTGGGCCGAGTAGAGGCAGAGGTCGTGGTGGGAGCACCACGACCTCTGCACCGACTGAGTCGAGTTTTTGAGTTGAGGAGTGCAGAGGAGCCAGCTGCACCGACTGCTACAAGTACCATTCTGATTCATGGCTTACCTGTTAGAGTCTTATTTGATACCGGTGCTACGCATTCTTTTATTTCTGATGCCTGTGTAGAGCGTCTGAGAAGTCATTCTAGGTATGGATTGAATGGATAGACATTCTGCAGTCTTAGATGTAGGTAGGAGGACAGTTACCCTCTCTACCGAGTTAGGTCAGATAGAAGTTTTCCGAGGTTGGGACCTTGGAAAGACATGCACGATTATCAGTGCGATACGGGCAGCTAGACTGATTGCACAGGGTTGTGAGGCCTTCTGGTATTATGCCATGAAGGAGGGGGAGAGTCTAGCATTAGAGGATATCCCAGTTGTCTGTGATTTTGCAAATGTATTTGCTGAGCCGTCCAGTTTGCCGCCTCAGAGGAGTGTGGACTTCAGTATTGAGTTAGAGCCTGGTACGAGACCGATCTCGAAGGCCCCATACCGGATGACGCCTGTCGAGATGCTGGAGCTGAAGAAGCAACTTGAGGAGCTGGGTGAGAAGGGCTTCATTCGCCCTAGCGTGTTCCCATGGGGAGCAGTTGTCCTCTTCGTACGGAAGAAGGACGGATCGCTGAGATTATGCATTGATTACAAAGAGCTGAACAAGGTGACCATCAAGAACAAGTATCCACTGCCTCGTATTGATGATTTGTTGGATCAGCTTCAGGGAGCGACTGTATTCTCCAGGATTGACCTACGCTCAAGATATCACCAGCTGAGGGTGAGAGAGAAGGATGTGCACATGACAACATTCCGGATCAGATATGGACACTACGAGTTTGTAGTGATGCCATTTGGGCTTACGAATGCCCCAACAGTCTTTATGGAGTTGATGAACAACATCTTCATCGACTTCCTGGATCAGTTTGTGGTGGTCTTTATAGATGATATTTTGGTGTATTCTCGTAGTAGAGAGGAGCATGCAGGACAGCTGAGGACTGTATTGCAGGTTTTACGGGATAGAGAACTTTATGCTAATTTCTCTAAGTGTGAGTTCTGGATGCCAGAGGTAGCATTCCTGGGCCATGTTGTATCAGCTGAAGGAATCAAGGTGGATCCCGCCAAGATTGAGGCAGTAGCAGCTTGGACTACACCGACGAACGTCAAGGAAGTACGTAGCTTCCTTGGCCTAGCCAGTTATTACAGACGCTTTGTGGAGGGATTTTCTGTGATAGCCCTTCCACTGACGAGTCTACTGAGGAAGACTACCAGATTTGTGGTATATAGTGATGCATCCAAGCTAGGCTTGGGATGTGTGTTGATGTAGAGAGGCAGGGTGATTGCTTATGCGTCTAGACAACTGAAGACGTATGAGAAGAACTACCCGACTCATGATCTGGAGTTGGCAGCGGTAGTTCATGCACTGAAGATCTGGAGACATTACCTGTATGGTGCTACATGTCAGATTTTCACAGACCATAAGAGTCTGAAGTACATTTTCACGCAGCGGGAATTGAATAACCGCCAGCGTAGGTGGCTCAAGCTGATCAAGGACTTTGATTTAGAGATTTTGTACCATCCAGGGAAGGCGAACGTTGTCGCCGATGCCCTGAGCAGGAAGACGCCTCGAGAGTAGGCGATTGTGAGATTGACAGTTCAGCATCGGTTACAAAAAGACCTGATCTGGTTACAGTTGGACATCCAGTTTCCTGATGAGGATGCCCAGCTGCGTACTTTAGAGGTTCTCCCTGATCTGTTGGGTGAGATCCAACAGAAGCAGGAGACCTACCCGACACTGATGAGGATACGAGATAGGATGTCTCGGGATGAGGCACCACAATTCCTTCTTGGAGCAGATGGAGTGTTAAGGCGCCGAGGTCGCGTCTGTTTACCCGCTGATGCGGATCTACGTTAGAGGATTTTACAGGAGGCTCACTGTACGTCTTATTCAGTACACCCAAGTACGAGTAAGTTGTACCAGGACTTGAGACGTTCATATTGGTGGGGAGGGTTGAAGCCCGATGTGGCCAGATTTGTGGCACAGTGTGCGACCTGCCAGCAGGTCAAGATCGAGCATTGCAGACCTAGAGGTGAGCTCCATCCACTTCCTGTTCCACAGAGGAAGTGGGAGGACGTCACCATGGATTTTGTGACTGGATTAAGACTGAGCCGGAGTTTTGATGCCATCTGGGTCATAGTGGAAAGATTGACGAAGACGGCAAGTTTCATCCCTATTCGGGAGACGTGGCCGGTGAGTAGATTAGCTGAGGAGTACATTAGGAAAATAGTGAGACTCCATGGTGTACCGAGGACGATCGTCTCAGATAGAGATAGACGATTTACCTCAAGATTCTGGCAGCAGATTCAGACTTCCTTGGGGATGAGTTTGCACTTCACGACTACGTTCCATCCTCAGACAGATGGTCAGTCAGAGAGGACCATTCAGACCCTGGAGGATATATTGCGAGCTTGTGTGTTGGATTGGGGACAAGTGTGGACGGATCATCTCTCACTAGTTGAGTTCTCATACAACAACAGCTGGCATGCATCTATTGGGATGGCCCCATATGAGGCACTGTATGGACAGAGATGCCTTACTCCGTTATACTGGGATGAGCAGAGCAGTGTTAGTGGTTTAACACCTGATCAGATTCAGGATGATGTGGCCCGTGTAGCACTGATTAGAGAGCGGATGCTGACTACCCAAAGCTGTCAGAAGTCATATGCAGATAGGAAGCGTAGACCTCTAGAGTTCAGAGTGGGAGCCCATGTGTGGCTGAGAGTGTCTCCGAGAGGTGTTAGACGTTTTGGTATTAAGGGGAAGTTGAGCCCCCGATATGTCGGACCGTTCGAGATTCTGGATCGGGTTGGGAGCGCAGCATACAGATTAGCCTTGCCTCCGAGATTAGAGGGTGTTCACCCTGTATTTCACGTGTCTCAGCTGAGGGAGTATATACCAAATCCGAGACACATCGTGAGTTATGATGATTTGGTGGTTGAGACGGACCACACCTTTGTTGAGCACCCTATTGCAGTCCTAGAACGAGGTATGAGACGCCTGCGTTCGAAGGATATTCCTATGCTGAGGATACAGTGGCCGAGACGAGGACCTGATGAGGCTACATGGGAGATTGAGGATAGTATCCAGAGGAACTATCCAGAGTTCTATGCCGAGATAGGTGCACCAGTAGGATCACCGAGTATATCTTAGTACTATCTTGGTGAGTATTATGTGCTTATATGCTTATATGCGATGATGTGTTTATTTCATACTAGCTTTGATGTGATATATGATTTTATTAAATCTTGTTGTGCTAGTATGATTATTGTTTATAGGTAGAGATGGCTCTTTCCTCCATGCTATTGTGATACGTTTAGGATTCAGCTGGAGATAGTTATTCCTCCATGCTATTTTGATGGACATAGTGTTGTTGGAGATGTTTTTCCTCCATGCCTTTCTGTTATGAGTATGATACGACTAGAGATGTGATTCCTCTATGCCTTGTGATGTGTTTATGATTTGGCTAGAGATGGTTTTCCTCTATACCTTGGATAGTGTTTTGTTGCTGGAATTGATGAGTTCCTCCATGCTCGTGTTTGAGGTTATAGAGAGAGTTGTACCTCGGCTTTTGAGTCCGAGTGGTTTCCAGACTTTACAAGTTTCGGGACGAAACTTGTTTTTAGGGGGGTGAGGTGTAAGAGCCTTAGTCTTTTGGACCGAGTTTGCCTTAGCCGAGATTTGGCTTTAGCTGAGATTTGACCTTAGCCGCCCCCGCGGGCTTGTGTGCCGCCCCAGCGGGTTTCCGCTCCCGCGGCCCAAGGAACCGCCCCCGCGGTTTCTTGCGGCTGCATCCGGTTTTGTTGACTCTTTGACTTGTGTTTTACCCTTTCTTTCTCTTCTTCCTTAAGTCTTCTCCTTGGCTCGTGATCAAGGGTTTCAACTCCTTTTCCAGCCTTCCTACGTTCTCCTTCTTGCTTCTCCTTTCTTGATCTTGATTTTGTTCTTCCTTAGAGTTTTGGAAGTGTTTTGTGGTGTGGATGATGTGTTGATGAGCTTGAGGTGTGTTGCTGAGCTTGGAAGCCAGTGAGGTTGGTTGTTGATCTTCCTTGCAGCCTAGGACCACAAGTGTGGCAAGTTTTCTTCTTTTTCTTCTTCTCTTCTTCCTTCATCTTCCTTAGCTTAGGATTAGATGAATTGAATGTAGATTGATGTTGGAATGTGTATGTATATGTATGTGTGTGACTTTGGAATGGAGAAGACGTGATTTGATCACGTGAAGAGCCGAAGAGGAATCGCGGGGTCACTTTCTGCACTGTCGCCGCCCCCGCGCCTGGAAGCCGCCGCCCCTACGAAAGCTGTGTCACAGCGCATGCGCCGTGCCTGCGTTGCCTGCGGCCACTGTCACCGCGCCTGCGGCTGAGCCTTGCCGCGCCTGCGGATTGCCTTACTCCGCCCCTGCGTCTCTCTTGTCATGCAGGTGCGTCTTGTCCCGGGTCTACCTAGATTTAGGTAGATCCTTTCCTTTCCTAGTATGAGCGGGTTAGTAGCATGCTAGGTATGGGTATGAGGACAGTATGAGGATGATCATGATATCGTTTATGCCGGTTATGGCTTTGAGGTTTATGAGTTAGGATATGATCCTTATGGATCCCTTGGGTATAAGTGTGACCCTTTGATGGATATGAGTTGATATATTGTTATGCCTTGTTATTAGGAAGTGTTGTCCTCTAGATTGGAGTAGACCGTGTTTGAGATCGTGGTGGAGATTACTTCGAGGTTGAGGTAAGTCCATAGGACTTACTTAGCTGCCATCCTTATATTGGATGTATGCATGAGTGGTGTTTGTTATATGCTTTATAGTATACGATATGGTTTATTACCGACCTATGATATATTGACCGCCCATTGTAGTGGCTATGACAACTTACCTTTCATCCCGTAGTGGAGTCTGGGAAGTTCTCTGTAGTCTAGTTAGATCTGGTATACGGAAAGGGCATTGACCACTCCCTATGTTATACGGGAAGGTGCGCTGATACCACTCCAGCTAGCTATTGCACTCAGAGGCGAGGATTATATACATTCCTCGTGTCACATATTTTCATATGCATATCTATATACTATTTGAGTGATTGACGTTATAAAGATAATAAACCGGGTAAATGTGTGAAAGCATGATGATGTGTTATGATTCCTGATGTGTGTTTCTGCTCTTGCATCTCTATATATATGTGTATGGTTAGCTAACGGTTTTATACCGTGTTGTACATCCTTTGCAGGTTAGGAGAGCTGTAGAGTGATCCAGATGGGTGATCCGTTGAGGGTTCCGTACACTGGGATCATTATCGTGGGATAGGGAGATATTTGATGTACGGATATATGTTTTATTTGTACTCAGCGGTACTTATGTATCACCTTTTGATACTTATCTATATCAGTTTCATGTTTTGTTTTAATCTATTTGTGCCTTGTTGTAAGATTCAGTGAACTTGTTGTCAGGCTAGGGTCAAGATCCATTGTGAGATCCTAGCCTAGTAGCACCTCGAGTCCTACGGATTTGGGGTGTTACAGTATAAACCTTTTGATTTATATATTACAGTTTTATGTTTTGGTTTTAATATATTTGTGCCTTGTAGTAAGATCCAGTGAACTTTTTGTCAGGCTAGGATCAGGATCCATTGTGAGATCCTATCCCAGTAGCACCCCGAGTCCTACGGATTCGGGGTGTTACAAAGTTGGTATCAGAGCCTTATGTTGACAACAATGGCACTTGCAAACTGCGATAAAGGTTGGATAGATACATAAACAGAACCCGAAAGGGGTCTGACTTTTCAAAAGGTTTTGGTTTTTAAATGAGTACAAATGTTTTGGGATAGTGTGTACGAGAAGCCATCACCCCTTTGAAGACCTCAACAGTATAGATATATATAGATATTATGTTGTGATTGACTTTATATATATCTATACATATGGCATATATAGCCTTCTAAGTTAGGTTTATATCCTCTACAGATGGTTCGGACTAGAGCCTTACTTGCAGTTGGACGAGGTAGGGGTAGACCTCCTCTAGGTAGAGGACGGGGCAGGATTCCCGTTGTTGATCCACGTGCAGCGGAGGAGATTCATGAAGATGTTGCTGAGAGTGTTGTTCCTGAGACTGGGAACGGGGCAGTTGGGAGACAGGGATCACAGAGAGTCCAGTCAGATGACTCGGATCATGTCTCCATGAGGGATCAGAGTTCCGCGAGTATATCAGACGAGTTGAGGAGGCTGTTAGAGCAGGTAGACGTGCCCCAGATCTGCGGGCACATGAGGGATCATTTGGGAGATCCCATGGAGTTACTCAGGTGCCAGTTGTACCGGCACGTGCTGCTGAGATTCCTCAGGTTCCATAGGAGCATAGAGGGTCTCGACCAGATACTTGGTTGAAGGCTTTTCATCATATGGGAGTACCCCCTTTCTCTGGGAAGGTGGGGTTAGAGGTTGAGTTATGGATTGGACATGTGGACTCAGCTCTGGAGTTTATTAGGTAGCTTGTAGACAGACAGATAGAGTTAGTGCAGACTCTGTTCAGAGACTTGGCACAACACTGGTGGAGATCTGTACGGGGTCAGGTTATTAGCTATGATCAGATGAGGACCATGATTAGAGAGCGTTTCTGCCCTGCCTCACTGAGGAGGGAGAAAATCCGAGATTTTGTCGAGGCTGGCTTCGAGGATGTACCAGTCTCTGAGGCCATCAGGAGATTTCAAGACGAGCTGCCTTTGCTTGGTCCAGCTACACCTCCTGCAAATCAGCATGTATATCTTTTCTCCCGACAACTGAGGGATGCTACCCGGACCTATATGGCGGGGTTTCACTATGAGTCCTTGATGGATTATCATGACAGAGCTTCCGACTATGAGAGGGAGTGGCCTGGGCAGAGGAGAGTTTCTCAGACCGGAGGGTTTGAGAAGAGACAGCGGACTAGGCAGACCAGTGGGGCTGGTGGTGTTGCTAGTTCAGGGCGCGGCCAGAGACGCCCGAGCTACCCCTCATATGCACCGGTTGTAGATAAGGGACAACAGTGTTATAACTGTGGTGATCCTGGACATATACGACCAGAGTGCACGGGGCCGCTAGTGACTTGTTACACCTGTGGTAAACCGGGTCACTGAGCTGTCTTCTGCCGACAGGGCGGAGCTTCATATCAGCAGGGTTCTTCTCCTGCCAATGTAGCCGGAGGTGGGAAAAGGCCACCTCAACAGCAGCAGACTCAGGGACAGCAGAGAGTCCCAGATTTTCCTACGACTCAGGGATCTGCTATTGGGCCGAATAGAGGCAGAGGTCGTGGTGGGAGTACCACCGACACCAGAGGAGCTCAAGGTAGAGTGTTTGAGCTGAGGAGTGCAGAGGAGCCAGCTGCACCGACTGCTACAGGTACCATTTTAATTCATGGTTTACCTGTTAGAGTTTTGTTTGATACGGGTGCTACGCATTCTTTTATCTCTGATGCATGTGTTGAGCGTCTGAGTCTAGATACGACTAAGGGGATATCCTTTAGTATAGGGTTACCCGTTGGTAGTAGGGTCAGAGGTACCCATGAGATTCGTGATTGTCCCATTTCTGTAGGACCCGTGTGTTACTTGTTGACTTCTTTGTCATGCCATTAGTGCATGAAGAACTCATTTTAGGCATGGACTGGATGGATAGACATCACGCAATATTAGATGTAGGTAGGAGGATTGTGACCCTCTCTACCGAGTTAGGCAGATAGAGGTTTTCCGAGGTTGGGACCTTGAAAGTCAGGCATGGTTATCAGTGCGATACGGGCAGCGAGATTGATTGCACAAGGTTG
Source organism: Fagopyrum tataricum (assembly GCA_002319775.1). Taxonomy (NCBI): domain Eukaryota; kingdom Viridiplantae; phylum Streptophyta; class Magnoliopsida; order Caryophyllales; family Polygonaceae; genus Fagopyrum; species Fagopyrum tataricum. Next base: position 200,035 of record NCTC01003557.1, read on the forward strand.
TGTGGCCTTCTAGTGTTATGCCATGAAGGAGGGGGAGAGTCCAACATTAGAGGATATCCCAGTGGTCTATGAGTTTACAGATGTTTTTGCTGAGCCGTCCAGTTTGCCGCCTCAGAGGAGTGTGGACTTTGGCATTGATTTAGAGCCTAGTACGAGATCGATCTCGAAGGCCCCATACCGGATGGCGCCTGTCGAGATGTTGGAGCTGAAGAAGTAACTCGAGGAGTTGGTTGAGAACGGTTTTTATTCGCCCTAGAGTATCTCCATGGGGAGCACCTGTCCTCTTCGTACGAAGGAAGGACGGATCGTTGAGATTGTGTATAGATTACAGAGAGCTGAACAAGGTGACCATCAAGAACAAGTATCCATTGCCTCGTATTGATGACTTGTTAGATCAGCTTCATGGAGTGACAGTATTCTCCAAGATTGACCTGCGTTCAGGGTATCACCAGTTGAGGGTGAGAGAGAAGGATGTGCACATGACAGCCTTCCGGACCAGATATGGACACTACGAGTTTGTAGTGATGTCATTTGGGCTTACGAATGCCCCAACAGTCTTTATGGAGTTGATGAACAGCATATTCATCGACTTCTTGGATCAGTTTGTGGTGGTCTTCATAGATGATATTTTGGTGTACTCTCGTAGTAAGAGGAGCATGCAGAGCAGCTGAGGACTGTGTTGCAGGTTTTACGAGATAGAGAACTTTTATGCTAAGTTCTCTAAGTGCGATTATGGATGCCAGAGGTAGCATTCCTGGGTCATGTTTTTTCAGTTGAAAGGATCAAGGTGGATCCTGCAAAGATCGAGGCAGTAGCAGCTTGGACGACACGACGAACATCAGAGAAGTACGTAGTTTTCTTGGGCCTAGCCGGTTATTACCGACGCTTTGTGGAGGGATTTTCTGTGATTGCCCGTCCACTGACGAGTCTACTGAGGAAGACTACCAGATTTGTATGGTCTGATCAGTGTATGTAGAGTTTTGAGGAGCTGAAGAGACGTTTGACTTCTGCTCCTATTTTGGCGCAACCAGAGGGTACAGAGGATTTGTGGTTACAGTGATGCATCCAAGCTAGGCTTGGGATGTGTATTGATGCAGCGAGGCAAAGTGATTGCATATGCGTCTAGACAGCTGAAGACGTATGAGGAGAATTACCCGACTCATGATCTGGAGTTGGCAGCGGTAGTTCATGCACTGAAGATCTGGAGACATTACCTGTATGGTGCTACATGTCAGATCTTCACACACCATAAGAGTCTGAAGTACATTTTCACGCAGCGGGGATTGAATAACCGCCAGCGTAGGTGGCTTGAGCTGATCAAGGACTTTGATCTGGAGATTTTGTACCATCCGGGGAAGGCGAACGTTGTCGCCGACGCCCTGAGTAGGAAGACGCCTCGAGAGCAGGCGATTGCGAGGTTGACAGTTCAACATCAGTTGTTGAGAGACCTGATTTGGCTGGAGTTGGACGTCCAGTTTCCTGATGAGGACGCCCAGCTGAGTACTTTAGAGGTTCTTCCTGATCTGTTGGGTGAGATCCAACAGAAGCAGGGGAACTGCCCGACACTGATGAGGATCCAAGAGAGGATGTCCCGGATGAGGCACCACAGTTCCTTATAGGAGCAGATGGAGTGATGAGACGCCGCGGTCGCATCTGTGTACCTGCTGATGCGGATCTACGTTATAGGATATTACATGAGGCTCATTGTACGCCTTATTCGTACACCCAGGTACGAGTAAGATGTACCAGGATTTGAGACGTTCATATTGGTGGGAGGGTTGAAGCCCGTGGCCAGATTTGTGGCACAGTGTGCGACCTGTCAGCAGGTCAAGATGAGCATTGCAGACCTGGAGGTGAACTCCATCCACTGTCTGTTCCACAGAAGAAGTGGGAGGACGTCACCATGGATTTTGTGATAGGATTGAGACCGAGCAGGAGTTTTGATGCTATTTGGGTTAAAGTTGACAGACTGACGAAGACGGCAGGTTTTATCCCTATTCGGGAAACGTGGCCAATGAACAGATTAACTGAGGAGTACACTAGACAGATAGTGAGACTCCATGGTGTACCGAGGACGATCGTCTCAGACAGAGATGGACGATTTACCTCGAGGTTCTGGCAGCACATTCAGACTGCCCTATGGACGAGTTTGCACTTTACTACTACGTTCCATCCTCAGACAGATGGTCAGTCAGAGAGGACCATTCAGACACTGGAGGATATGTTGCGAGCTTGTGTGTTGGACTGGGGACAAGTGTGGACGGATCATCTTCCACTAGTTGAGTTCTCGTACAACAACAGCTGGCATGCATCTATTGGGATGGCCCCATATGAGGCACTGTATGGAGAGATGTCGTACTCCGTTATGTTGGGATGAGCGAGCAGTGTTAGTGGTTTGACACCTAATCAAATTCAGGATGATGTGGCTTGTGTAGCACTGATTAGAGAGCGGATGCTGACTGCACAGAGCCGTCAGAAGTCTTATGCAGATAGGAGGCGTAGACCCCTAGAGTTCAGAGTAGGCGCCCATGTGTGGCTGAGAGTGTCTCCGACACGAGGTGTTAGACGTTTTGGCATTAAGGGGAAGTTGAGCCCCCGATATGTCGGACCGTTCGAGATTTTGGATCGGGGTTGGGAGCGCAGCATATAAATTAGCTTTGCCTCCGAGGTTAGAGGGTGTTCACCCTGTGTTTCACGTGTCTGAGTTGAGGGAGTACATACCAGATCCGAGAGATATTGTGAGTTATGATGATTTGGTGGTTGAGCCTGACCACACTTTTGTTGAGCATCCGATTGCAGTCCTAGAACGAGGTATGAGACACCTGCGTTCGAAGGATATTCCTATGATGAGGATACAGTGGTCGAGACGAGGACCTGATGAGGCTACATGGGAGACTGAGGATAGTATTCAGAGGAACTATCCAGAGTTTTTATGCCGAGATAGATGTACCTGTAGGATCGACGAGTAGATCTTAGTACTATCTTGGTGAGTGTTATGCTTATGTGCTTATATGCTATGATGTGTTTATTTTCGTACTAGCTTTGATGTGATATATGATCTTATTAGATCTTGTTGTGCTAGTACGATTGCTGTTATTGCCTGGAGATGGCTTTTTCCTCCATGCTATTGTGATACGATTAGGTTTAGCTGGAGATGGTTATTCCTCCATGCTATTTTTGATGGACATAGTGTTGCTGGAGATGTTTTTCCTCCATGCCCTTCTGTTGTGAGGATGATTTGGCTAGACATGTTTTTCCTTTATGCCCTTGTAATGTGATGATGATACGTCTAGAGATGGTTTTCCTCTATGCCTTGGATATTATAGTGATCTTGCTGCTGGAGTTGATGATTTCCTCCGTGCTCGTGTTTGAGGATATAGAGAGAGTTATACCTCGGCTTATGAGTCCGAGTGGTTTGAGGATTTCTACAAGTTTCGGGACGAAACTTGTTTTTAGGGGAGGTGAGATGTAAGAGCCTTGACCTTTAGAGCTGAGTTCTTTGAGCCGCCCCAACGGGTGCTTTGTGCCGCCCCAACGGGTTTCCGCCCCTGCGGCTCAGGGAACCGCCCTTCGGTTTCTTGCGGTTGCAGCCGGCTTTGTTGACTCTTGACCCTTGCTTTACTCTCTTTCCTTTCTTTCTTTCTTAGCCTTTCCCTTGGCTTGCTGAGCAAGGGCTCCATCTTCATTTTCTTCAGCTTTCTCACGTCCTCCTTCTCTCTTCTCCTTCTCCTTGATCTTGCTTGAGTTTCCTTGGTTTGGAAGAGTTGGTTGTGTGGCTTTGGTGAATGTTGATGTGTGGATGTGTACTGTTGAGCTTGGGAGCTAGCTGTTGAGGTTGTATGATCATCTCTTTGCCTGGACCATTGCAGTAGGTAAGCTTCTTGCTCCTTCTTTCTTTCTTCTTCCTTGATTCCTCTTCCCTAGCTTAGGATTAGATAGGATTGGATGTGTTTTGATGATTGGAATGTGTATATATATGTATATGTATGGCTGATTGTTGGTGAAGAATTAAATCCATCACGTGAAGAACCGAAGAGGAAATCGGGGTTTACACTCTGCACTTTTGCCGCCCCGCGCCCGTGAACCGCCGCCCCTGCGGAAGTGTGTCACCGCACCCGCGCCCGGAAGTCGCCGTCCCTGCGGCCACGGTCACAGCACCCGCGCCAGCGCGCCTACGTTTGCTGCCTTTCCGCCCCTGCGTATTTCCGTTCCGCAAGTGCGTCTTGTGCAGGATCTACTTAGAGTAGTATTGATCCTTTCCTTTCCTAGTATGAGCGGGTTAGTAGCATGCTAGGTATGTGTATGAGGATAGAATGATGATGAGTATGACATAGTTATTTGCCGGTTATGGCTTTGAGGTTTATAAGTTGGATATGATCTTTATGGATCCATTGGGTCTAGGTGTGACCCCTTTGTTTGATAGGAGATGTGATATCTCGTATGCCTTGTTTTTAGGCAGTATTGTCCTCAAGTTTGGAGTTGATCGGGTTTGAGACTTCTTTGAGGTTGAGGTAAGTCCATAGGACTTACTTAGCTACCATCCTTATATTGGATGTATGCATGAGTGTGTTTGTTATATGCTTTTATAGCATGCGATATTGATTATTACCGACCTATGGTTTAGTGACCGCCCATTGTAGTGGCTGTGACAACTTGCCTTTCATCCCGTAGTGGAGTCTGGGAGGTTCTTTGTAGTCAAGCTAGATCTGGTATACGGGAAGGGCCCTTACCACTCCTTATGGTATACGGGAAGGTGCGCTTATACCACTCCAGCTAGCTATAGCACTTAGAGGCAAGGATTTTATATATTCCTCGTGTCACCTATATTCATATACAGATATTTATACAATTTGAGTGTTGGACTTTATAAAGATAGTTAATCGGTAAATGTGTGACAACATGTTTATATGTTATGATTCCTAAAGTGTGTTTGTGCTCTTGCATCTTCTATATATATATATATGTGTATGGTTAGCTAACGGTTTATACCGTGTTGTAGATCCTTTGTAGGTTAGGAGAGCTGCAGAGTGATCCAGAGTTGGTGATCCGTTGAGGGCTCCGTACACTAGGATATTACGTGGTATATGGGACCTTGTGTTATGTACAGTTGTATGTTTTGATTGTACTCAGCGGTACCTTGTATAAACCTTTTGATTTATATATTACAGTTTTATGTTTTGGTTTTAATCTATATGTGCCTTGTTGTAAGATCCAGTGAACTTGTTGTCAGGCTAGGGTCAGGATCCATTGTGAGATCCTAGCCTAGTAGCGCCCTGAGTCCTACGGATTCGAGGTGTTACAACTTCCCCGGCCTACCCCATAGCAGAGCATAGATTTCAATATTGAGTGGGAGCCTGACACGAGACCGATCTCGAAGACTCCCTACCGGATGAAACCTATTGAGATGGAAGAGTTGATGAAACAGTTAGAGGAGTTGGCAGAGCAAAGGTTCATCCGACCTAGTGTCTCGCCTTGAGGTGCATCGGTACTGTTTGTAAGGAAGAAGGATGGATCCATGGGAGTTTGCATAAATTACAGAGAGTTTACGGGTAACGATCAAAAAACAAGTATTCGTTACCCCGTATCGACGACCTACTGGACCCGTTACAGGGGGCCTTAGTCTTCTTCAGGATTGACTTGAGGTCAAGATATTGCCAGTTGAGGGTGAGGGATCAGGATATCCCTAAGACAGCTTTCCGGACCAGATACGGTCACTATGAGTTTGTGGTGATGCCATTTGGGCTCACCAATGTGCCGAACGTGTTCATGGGAGTCGATGAATGGAATATTCATCGACTACTTAGATCAGTTTGTGGTAGTCTTTATTGACGATATCTTGGTGTATTCCCGCAATCGAGATGAGCATGCTGGACATTGGAGGATATTATTGCAGGTACTAATGGACAACCAACTCTATCCTAAGTTGTTCATGTGTGAGTTCTGGGTTTTGGAGGTAGCATGTCTGGGTCATGTGGTTACGATTGAGGGGATCAAGGTGGATCCGCCCAAGATTGATTATGTTTCGTCATGGCAACCTCCTAGGAACGTTAAGAAAGTGCACAATTTTCGAGGACTAGTTGGGTATTATAAACGGTTTGTGGAAGGGTTCTCAATCATTGGCCGACCACTCACCGGTCTACTGAGGAAGACCACCCGCTTTGTGTGGTTTGAGCCTACTAGAGGAGTTTGGAGGAGCTGAAGAGGATGTTGACTTCCGCTCCAAACTTAGCCCAGCCAGATGGCCACAAAAGGACTTTGTGGTGCATAGTGATGCATCCAAGCTGGGCTTGGGGTGCGTATTGATGTAGAAGGGTAAGGTAATAACACATTCGTCTCGCCAGTTGAAGACGTACGAGGAGAATTACCTCACTCATGATATGGGATTAGCAGTAGTGGTGCACGCCCTTAAGATCTGGCATCACTACTTGTATGGGACTACTTGTCAGATCTTCCCAGACCATAAGAGTCTGAAGTATATATTCACTCAGCGGGAGTTGAATAATCAGCAGAGGAGATGGCTTGAGCTGATTAAGGACTACGACCTGGAAGTTCTGTATCATCGGGGAAGGTGAATGTAGTCGCCTACACCTTGAGGAGGAAGACGCCTCAAAGGAAGGATATAGCTCGTTTGACGGCTCAGCCCGAATTATAGAGAGATCTCGTCCGACTAGAGGTGGAGATTCAGTTTCCAGATGCTGATCGACATTTAGGTACTTTGGAACTTGTGCCGGATCTGTTAGACGATATCTGAAAAAAGCAGGATACCTACCTACCATATCTCGGATTCGGGAGAGGATATCCCGGGATGAAGCACCACAGTTGTGATAGGTACGGGTGGAGTGATGGGATGCAAAGGACGTGTTGATGTTCCTTTGGATGGGGAGTTGAGATAGAGGATACTACAAAAGACTCATTCTACACCCTACTCGGTACACCATGCACTAGGGAAACGTACAAAGACGTCAAACACTCCTACTAGCAAAATGGTCTAAAGCGGAGGTATTGGGCCCGGACGTAGGCTTGTGTATTGGACTTCATTAAAACACTTAAGCCTTCATTAATACACTTGAGTTTGAGCTTGACTAATTTCATATTACCAATTTGCCCTTTCAATTAATCTTTAAATATAAGTAAGAGAAGCCTATTTTGTCCATTCAAATAAAAAAGAACATACTTAGTGCTCATCTCTATAAAAATGGCCTACTCTCCCATTCCACCCTATTTTTTTTAGTTTTTTTTTTTATGTAAAATATATCTTCATTACACATGCATTTAGATCAATCTATTTTCGATTACTAATTTGATCCTTTTTTCTTGTCTTTTTTTTTGGAAAGTCTTTACTAGTTGAAGCTATACTAACTAAATCGAGTTAATAAGGATGTAAGATTTGACAGTTGTAATTAAGTGGTCATTAATAGACTAATACAACGTAATTAATTATGTAAGTATTAGCATAAACCAGACCAGAAAAAGATAAAATTGAGCTAATATTTTCATTACACATGCATTAAGGAAATGATTTAAGATTTAATTTTAACAATCAAAATTTTAATTACAATCAAGAGCATACTTGAATCAAAGTAAATAAAAATTGTACATTATATAAGAATCCTTATCAATAAAAATTGTACATTATATAAGAATCCTTGTGATAAGTATCCTTGAATCCAATTAAATAAAAATTACTTTTATGTAAAATTAATTTCTTGGGCTTTCAGCCCAAACCATTTGAACAATTCCATTTAGGTTTGAAGTAGGATGATAAGTATCCTTATCGTAAGCTTTTCGGTCATCGAAGTAAGCCGAATTATTTTCGTCATGACCATTGTTTGTAGCGATATTTGACATAAGCTCTTGTGATTTTGTGTATACCATCTTGATCTTTTTAATATATATATATATATATATATATATATATATATATATATATGGAGAAATTGTGTGGTGTATTAACCGGAAATTTTAATTTCCGAAACTCGATTTGATTGGGTTTCAACCGAATCGAACGGTTTCTCCATTTTTCTTTTTGTCAATTTTTGTGACTTGAAACCCATACTTCCTCCTTCTCTCACTTGTACCATATGGGTAGGATTTCTCTTTTTAACGAAACAAGCCCTTAAATTTACCTCACACCTATCCATTATCTTACCAAATCTTTTTGTGGTCCCAAATACCAATTGAGAATGAGAAAAACAAATTCTACCCTTCTACCTTATGCTTGCCTCACTGCCTCTCCTTCACAGAGCTGTAGCCTACCATTATACCCCAATTATTCAGTAAAAAAAAAAAAGCCCTCCCTTTTACCTTCAACCCTCCAAGTGCAGCGGCGAGTCTCCCTGATGGATCTGGACAACAGGCGAAGTATCTTCGCCTAGCTTCTCCTTGCTGAACTTGGCTGCTCAGCTTCTTCCTTTTCCCCTTGGCGCGAAATGACACCCACGCAGAAGGCCTTTCGATTCTACACGAGCCTCTGATTCCACTGTAGAGTTAACCATCAACCGATGAGCACTCGGCCTCTGGGGAAGCCCTCGACAGAAGCCCCGCCACCGGATCTACACCGATGTGCCTTGTCTTCCTTTGCGCCAACCGGAGCGGAGAACAAGAACCACCCTTACCAGTGTCGCAAGATCACGTCGGGCCGGGAACCCATCGTCATTGTTGCCTCGCCACTGGCCGTCGGTTTCGGCGGGAACGATAACGCCGTCACCAGCTCCTACAGAACTCTAGTCGGTGTTAAGAACTTTGGGGTATATTACAAATTTACTCTTATGCTTTATATTTATGTTAATGGCTCATATTACTAGATTTTGCAAATATACCCCAAGTCAGTAATTGCATAAAGCTGCCCATAATTATATTTATAATTTTGACCCAAACTTTTCAAAGTTCACCACATGTCCTAATCGGAACTATTACAAGAAATGACTCAGCTTTATAATTATAGTTTATGACCCATACTTTCATATGTTATAGAAAATGCCCAAATTTAGATAATTACTTAAAGTTTATATTTTTCGGAAATGACCTTTTTTTTAGGATTGTGAATTATAAACTTAGTTGGCAAATGGAAGCTAACTTGTGTAAGTTGAGGATTTTAGTGTTTGAGATCTTTTATTTTTGGAATTCTTAGGGATTAATAAAGGAATAGAAAATCTATTTTGGGCATAAGATACAATTCAAAATGACTAAGGATATATTTTAAAGGCTGAGAGGCATCATGGCCTAATTTTGGAGTGAAATTAAGTATGTTTGGATTATCTTTTACGCTTGGTTTTTTGATTGAAGATAGTTCTTGTATTGAGGGTTACAATGTTAAAATTAGGGGAAAATCCAACGGTTGTATTAGAAGATATGACATTGTGAAGTTGAGTAGAAAAGCGTTTTAAGGAAAAGAATGAAATTTTGGCTAAGTGTTGAAATAGTGACTCATGAAGGCAACTTAAGATTTTTGTATAGAGCTTATGAAATTTGGTTTGAGGGTTGTGATCATTATAATCAAGAATATGTATGACAAGGTATGTGTAGGGTTTTTCTCAGAATTTTTGAGACTTAGTAAAGAGTATATTTTTGAGGTTAAAATAGGGTGCTCGACTTGTTTCTCAAGGAACTCAATCAGGGTTTTTGCGTAGGTTGTAGAACTGATGTACAAACTCGAACCCGTTATGAAATTTTGGGGTTGTGAGATGTTAATGGATCATAGGAAGGATCTTATACCCGTTTTGGGCACTTTTCGAAATTATAGAAAAGTTAGGGGCGTTTTGGTAATTTTCGTAAAGGTTAGGATTTCTTTGTCTTTCTTTATAAGAGCCTTTTAGATAGTCTAGAACTGTTCAAGAAGCTTCACTTGTGATCGAAATATGTTGTTAAGACATCTTCCGTCTTGATTAGGTTGTTGAGATCGTTTACATACGGAGCGAGATTTAGCGAGTTTGGATTTCAGACCAGTTAAGTCGTATGACTTACATAGCCAACTATTCTTTGTGTTAGCATGTATTGTTAAAGTGGTATTTGTTGAATGTTTATTAATTATAACTTGACTAGGACGACATCACCTTTTATTAGACTCAAGTGTATGCATAACGGGGTGTAGCATCACTGCTCATTTTATGCCTAGAGTTTGGGAGGATCCTTGCTACCAAACCACTCCGGTATATAGGGAGATGCATCGGATCCACTCCGGTTGGTATATGTATGGAGGCGAGTTTTGGGAGATTTTCGTGCTACAAAATAAATTGAACTAATAAAACTGAATCACTTAAACCAAAGATAATAAAATAGTTTGAGTGCATCATGCTGATGTATTTATTTTCCGCTATTAAGATCAATCTATTTCCGATTACTAATTTGACCTTTTTTTTTTAGAAAGGCTTTACTAGTTGAAGCTATACTAACTAAATCGAGCTAATAAGGATGTAAGATTTGACGGTTGTAATTAAGTGGTCATTAATAGACTAATGCAAACGAATCAATTACGTAATTATTAGCATACACCAGACCAGAAAAGATAAAATCTAGCTAATATTTTCATTACACATGCATTAAGGAAAAGATCCTTATCGTAAGCTTTTGATTTTAATTAAAATCAAAAGCTTTTTGTTGACATAAGCTCCATTTGGGTTTGAATATATGTGAAAAGATCCTCAATTACGTAATTGATTACGTTGCATTAGTCTATTAATGACCACTTATTTACAACCGCCAAATCTTACATCCTTATTAGCTCGATTTAGTTAGTATAGCTTCAACAAGTAAAGTCTTTCAAAAAAAATGATAAAATTAGTAATTGGAAATAGATTGATCTTAATGCATGTGTAATGAAGATATATTTTCACATAAAAAAGCTAAAAAAAATAACTAGTTTGAATAATAACCCCCTACACAACTCTTCGCTCCATCGATAAATTCTTACAAGATCTTCCTAGGAATAACCGGAAAATTTTAAATTCCTTGTGATTTTTAATGTTAGTTAATTATTAAATTAATTTTATAATTTTATTTAATCCGAGAAACCGAAATGAAAACGAAGAAATAAATAAAACGAAACCAATCTAAACTGGGGTATAAACCCAAACCAGCCCAAGAATCAAGTTGCTTCCTTCCTTGTTGGACCTGCTTACACCGGCCCAGTTTCCTTTTTTCCCTGTCTTGGCCGACTCCCTAGCTAACTCACTAATGGGCCAAGAGTCATCTCTTCCCAGCAGCGGCGTCTCTTCAACGGTCCGTCCCTTGCGGCATTTTTACCGTCACAAGAGGAGTTAAGAGCTTTAACTCTGGTGGACGTATATTCGAACACCATTAATGGTTGAAGATCGATGAAACCAGAAGCTCGGCTCGGACCGTAAATTTGGACCTTCACCCATCCTTCTCGCTCGACACCAACTGTTCCCACCTCACCTCTTCAACCGCCCTTTGTTCAGGTTGTCTTCCTCTCTCCCGTGCGACCAAATAGACCGCCCATACCGATGTCGTCCATACCGATACCGACATTGGAACCACCTACCGCCGATCTCCCCTATTCATACCCTCTCACACTACTTCCCACCTCTTCTGACCTATCATCTCCCCTCCACGGACTGCATCGTCTTTCGCCACGACCACCCCGTTCAGACGTGATCTAGGACCGGACGTGTAACACCCCGAATTTTGGGAATCCGGAGCGTTACTGGCTAGGACCTCACAGTGGGTCCCGACCTTAATTTAACAACAATTTCAACGGACCTTGCAACAAGGCACATATATTATAACGTTAAATCTTAAATAAAAGTATTCAAAGTATAAAGACACAACTAACATAACAGCTTTCAATCTCTAGGACGGAAAATTCTAACGATAAAAGTAAACTGCAGAAATAAATAACTGAATTAAATAACCAAACACCCGATCCTAGTATGGAAACCCGGTTGGCCACTTCACTCTTGATCTCTCGGTAAAGATCTAACCTACATTATCTAACAACAAAGTAAAAACCGTTAGCTACAATTCTAATACTAAAATGTCACTAGAGCACAAACACATATAAAATTACGCAGCAGGATAGAGTAACCTGCACGTCTGGGAATCAAATTTCCAGAGGAGCAACCCACAGGCTAAGCGGCCCTTCTTCCTTCTAGGATACTCGTCTTCACTTTTCTGCCAAATCATGCCAGTATGTAAAAATCGACCCAATATTCCAGCCTTAGTTTAAAGCGGAACTGAAGTAGGGACACTCACCCCGCGATCGACAGCTTCTCCTGGCGGAGGTCTTTACCGACGGTCGTCTCAATGTTGGCTTTGTAGAGGAGGAAGGGAATCCAAATGTTGGGATGGTGGTGTGTCAATGGCGGCGTATACGTTAGGGCTCTAGGGTGTTCGGCAAGGCGGTTTATAGAGAAGCAGAAGCACAGTCAGGGTAGGGAGATTGGGTCGAGCTTGTTGCAGAGACGACAGATCGAGAATGAATGGTTTCCAGGGACGAGGGAAGTGGTTAAGAGGTTGCCTGAGTAATTGAGTCGAGGGACGGACGGTAACGTCCTAACGCACTCACTGCTCCTTCAACTTCCGTTTAATGGCTCATTAAGAGAATTCACCATCCTCCTCAATGACGATGAAGAACGAACAGCCGTGAAGGACGAACGAAGACGAAGCACCACGGACCGTCCTCTGCAACACGGCCCTGAAGGAGAAGGCATAGGAGGCCGGCCCAAGAAGCAAAGAAAAAGTGTGGCCTAGGAAGAAAGAAGCAACGTGGCCCAGGAAGGAAAGAAGGTGTGTGGCTCAGGAAGAAAAGAAGAAGGCCGGGCCGGGTCATCCAGTTCCCTGCACTGATATAGTTCGACCAGGTTCGGTTCAGATTCGTTTAAACAAAACGAAGTTCATTCTTGAAACTAGGTTCAGATCTGAAAATTAATAACATTTTACTAAAATAATTAAGTTAATTTCCGAAATTTTCCGGTTATTACATCAGTCCCCCCTTAAAATAAGTTTCGTCCCGAAACTTAGGACGACGTACCACTTGTCCGGGTTTTAGACTCCCGAGCCATAATTGATTCTTTTAATAAGACTTTCCATTTCTTTAAACTCGATTAAAACGGTGTCACACGAGTCCCGAGACGCATCTATATATATGGTCTAAATATGGTAAACATGATAACAAATAACACATAAATGGTCTCAATCTAACTCGTCAAAAGAATGCCGACACTAGCTCGGTATACTGCTCCGGGTACGAGCTCCTAATGTTATCCTCTGTCTCCCAGGTAGCCTCATCTATTCCCCGTCGGGACCACTGTATCTTAAGCATAGGGATGTCCTTCGACCGTAGTCGTCTAACGCCCCTCTCTAGAATAGCTATCGGATACTCCGCAAAAGTGTGGTCCGGGCTCAACCGTCAAGTCCTCATGACTGACCACGTGTCGTGGGTCCAGTATGTATTCCCTGAGATGGGATACATGAAATATCGGATGTACGCTCTCCAAGGCAGGTGGGAGGGCTAACCGGTAGGCGACCTCCCCGACCCGCTCCAGTATCTCAAAGGGTCCGACATATCGGGGACTTAACTTCCCCTTAATGCCGAAACACCTAACCCCGCGGGTCGGTGATACTCTCAGTCATACGTGTGAACCGACCCGGAACTCCAACGGTTTGCGCCTCCTTATTTGCATAAGACTTCTGACGACTCTGAGCTGCTAGCATGCGCTCTCGGATCAACGCTACCCGAGCCATATCATCCTATATATGCTCCAGAGCAATCCCTCCGGCCTTACTAGCATCCTCCCAACATAGTGATGTACGGCACTTCCAGCCGTATAACGCCTCATAGGGAGCCATACCAATAGATGAAATGATAACTATTGTTGTATGAGAACTTCCCTAGAGGTAGGTGATCGAGCCATACCTGTCCAATGTAGTACACATGCCCTAAGCATGTCCTCCAAAGGTCTGATAGTCCTCTCCGACTGACCATCTGACTGCGGGTGGTAAGCGGTGGTGAAATGCAAACTGGTCCCTAAGGCAGTATGCACCTGCTCCAAAAATTTCGAAGTAAACCGTCCATCTCTATTTGAGACGATGGTCCGGGGCACTCCATACAGTCTCACGATATGTCTCATGAACTCCTCTGCTAATCGACTCACTGGCCACGTTTCCTTAATGGGAATGAAACGGGCGGTCTTGGTGAGTCGGTCCACCACAACCCAAATGGCGTCAAAACTCCGGCTCGGTCTCAACCCTAAGACAAAGTCCATCGATATATCCTCCCACTTCCACTACGGAACTTGTAGTGGGTGGAGCTCCATCCTGGTCGGTGATGCTCATTACTGACAGGTCGCACACTAGGCCACAAACTTACTCACATCCAGTATCAGACCGCTATACCAGTAGGAACGTCTGATATCTCTATACATCTTACTCGCACATGGGTGTACTGAGTAAGGCGTAATATGAGTGTCCTGTACGATCCGCTGCCTCAACTCATCATCAAAGGGAACACAAACACGCCCTTGGCGTCTCATCACTCCTTCTCCTATTACCAGAAACTGTGGGTGCCTCATCCCGAGATATCCTGTCCCGAATCCTGGATATGGTAGGGCGGGTATCCTGCTACTATCGGACCTCATTCAACAGATCCGGCACAAGCTCCAAAGCACCTAAGTGCCGATCAACATCTGGAAACTAAATCTCTACCTCTAGTCGGACAAGATCCCTCTGTAGCTTGGGCTGAACTATCAGACGAGCTATAGCCTTCTCCTGAGGCGTCTTCCTGCTCAAGGCGTCGGCGACTACATTTGCCTTTCTAGGGTGATACAGAATTTCCCGATCGAAGTCCTTAATCAACTCAAGCCATCTCCTCTATCGGATATTCAACTCCCGCTGAGTGAAATGTACTTCAGACTCTTGTGCACTACTGCTGCTAGCTCTAGCCTGGGTCCCGCTACTCCCTACTACACTATCTCCATGGCCTCTTCCACGGCCCACACCTGGTGCGGAACCCTGAAATGGGGCATACCCAGGGGCTCTGTACTGTTGCTGCTGTCCCGGTGCCCTCTATTGTGGGTAACTTGGAGCTCTCTACTGCTGATACCCCGGGCGTATAAGTCGCCGGAGATCGCTGTCCACTCCCTGAGCTCCGGGATGGAAGGGAATCTGCGTTGGTGAAGCTGCCCCCTGACGGCAAAAATGTGGACCTATGTCCAAACTTGCCACAAGTGAAACATGTGACCAACTGTCTCTTACACTGAGCTCGTAAATGTCCCACCTGGCCACAGTTGTGGCACTGACGTCCTAGGTCTGTCACCGGAGCCCTCGGTGAAAACCCGACACTCTTGGAAGTCTGAGCTCTACTCTGGCTCCCAAATCCACTAGCAGAACCTGACTTCCCCACTCTTTGCCTCTTATGTGGCCCTACAGACTACACTGCTCTCCGTTGAAGCGGTCGATCTCTCTCATAAGCAGCAGCCCTATCCTGATAATCCATCAGGGTCTCACACTGGAATCTAGCTAAGTATGACCGAATGTCATCTCTCACTATCCATGAGAAGAGATATATATGTTGATCCTCTAGTGGGGCAGTTGGTCCCAGTAAGGTCAGCTCCTCTTTTAACCTCTTGATGGCCTCAGATATTGGCAAATCCTCAAATCGGGCCTCATAGAAATCCCGCAGTCGCTCAGTCCTCAAAGACGCAGGGCAGAAATGGCCCCGAATCATCTCTCTCATCTGTGCAAAATTGGTCACACTCCTACAAACTATCCTCCACCAGTAAAATTGGTCACACTCCTACAAACTATCCTCAAAGACGGCAGGGTTTGTACCAACTCCACCTGTCTCTCTTCAGGAAACGTATTGCCTCCAAAGTAGTCTCAACGTGTCCTATACAATGCTCCACCTCCAATCCTATCGTCCCGTCGAATGTGGGCACCCTCTGATAGTTGAAAGTCCTCATTGGATTGGATCTAACAAACAGAAGAAAAACAACATAAACAATGAGAGATCCAATCCGATTTTTAATTTTAAAGTGTAGGGTAAACTATCTTATTAAGATTTTTGAATTTTGAGATAGTAAGTTGAATTTTAATTTAATTTTTTGTTGTTATCAATTTTAATTTATTGTTATTTTTAATATATGTGCGTGGGTGGTGGAATGAGAGATTCAAAATTTTAGGGGAACTCAAGATGAATTTTAGGAAAGCATAAATTTTGTGTAAGGAGTAAAATCTAAGAAGTAGGAAAACAAATTGAAAAACAAATATTAAAAATAATTAATTTTACTAATCAGTTATGAGACACCAGCTATCATCAATTTTTATTAACTTTTTCTCGCTCTCAAAGATATTTACGAATCTTGAAAATGCGATTAATGTCTTTAATATAAGGAACATTTATTTGCAATTCTTGAAAATGTACATGGTATAATTAATGCCTTTTAATATAAAAACACTCATTTATTAAAAAATAGAATCTTGTTGTTATTAATGTGCCCATGGAGACACGTTAGAAAAACTGTGAAAAAAATCACATACTTATTAAAAGGATGACGTTATATACACGCCAATATGTTACTCCGTACACGCCAAAATGTATACGCTTCACAATGCGTACACAAAATCCATTGACACATCATGTACACCTCATAATGCGCGTGGACGCCTCTCAAACCGCATTAAGCAAAATAAAAATCTTCGATCATTTTACCTTCTTCACTAGTTCACGGAGGATCCGATGGAAACATAGAAGGCATAGCACATCGCTCTCCTTTTATACCACCATTGTTCAAGTCGAGTTCAGCCGTGAAAGACCCTGTCGGCCTGTAGTCCAACCGGCCTTGAAGATGCTTCCGTTTCCATCCCTCACTACCTACCTTGACGGTAAACTCGTCTATCCCTTTCTTAATTTTGATGTTTGTCTTTGTGAAGTCTCGTGTTTTTAGATTGCTTGGTTGCTTTTGGGTTTTGATGTGTGATGATCTATTACGCAATATTTCGATATCGCCTTCCTATCTTTCAAGTCTAACCCAAAGGTTGTGATATCTCATCTCTCTTTCATTTGACCCAAATATTGCAAAATCTTTCTAGTGATGTAGTTGTTCGTGATCATAATTTTGTCATTAGAGGTATGTGTAGAGATTTTACTTAGTTAAATTGTGTAATTTTTCTATATCGATGAATTTTTGATCCAAAATCTGTTGACCCATACAATTTGCTCGACGACGATTACTCACATCGCCGCAACTCCCGGAAGCAGGTGAATGAGTGTCTTGCTTCTATTAGATATTTGATGCCTTCTTCCTATGTTCAAAGGTTGTTTTCTTTTCTCTCTTTTTTCCTAATTAACTATCATAGATCAATCTATATATCTTGCTGCATTTTGATTTCGGTTTTTTAAGAAACAACTTGTAAATATGCATCTTCGGACCACTAGTCTAATTAATCATCATTTTATGTAGTAGTATCACAATTTTCGTTTCTCTGATTGAATTTTTCTCATCTTAGATCAACATAGATGAGGGAAGTGTTTAAAGTCGCTTTTTTAATTTTGAGTATTATATTGTAGGTTGATTGTGTGTTTTTTGGTATATACTTATGGCGATGAATCATCTATCATTGGAGGAGCCATCAACTACATAAAGGAGCTGGAGCAACTGTTGCAATTCCTAGGAGCACAAAAGAGACTGATTTTATGCACCAAATCTTGAACGACGGATAACGTTGTTGGTGGCGCGGCTGTAGGGAAAACAGAGGTGAACATGGCGGAAAGTCATGCAAACGCCAAGATCTTCTTGAAACGACAACCTAAAAAGTTGCTTAAGCCAGTTGGCCGTCTTCCAAACGCTAAGCCTCAGTTCCTCCATGTCAACGTCAGACTTTTTACTGATTTAGTCTCAAGACATCAGTATATTTTTAAGGTTTAATCTTTTCATAAAAAAACTATCAAAAGAATTAGCAAGATATTCAATGGAAGTTTTCTTCTATAAAAATGATCTTATAAAATTTATGCATAGCCGGGTATGTTCTACACTTCTACTATCATTGTAAGAGCCTTGACCTTTAGGAACTGAGCTAGCTTAGCTGCCCCTGCGGGTCCGTGGAGCCGCCCCTACGGCTGAGTGTGTTTTCCGCCCCTGCGGCACAGGGAACCGCCCATGCGGTTTCCTGCGGCTGCAGCGGCTTTGTTGACCGGTTGACCCGTGCATTACTTTCTTTTCCTTACCTTCTTCTTACCTTGGGAGCAAGGGTTTCTTCTTCACTTCATTCCCAGCTATCCTTACGTCCTCCTTGCTTCTCCCTTTCTCCTTCTTGATCTTGCTTTCGCTTTTCCTTTGGTGTGGAAGTTTTGTTGTGAGTTGATGATGTTGATGAGGATGGATGTTGTTGCTGAGCTTGGGAGCCAGCTGAGAGTGTGTTGTTGATCCTTCCTTGCTGCCTAGGACCACAAGTGTGGTAAGTTTCTTCTTCTTCTTTCTTTCTTCTTTGATTCCTCTTCCCTAGCTTAGGATTAGATGTGATTGGTTGTATAGTGATGTTTCTATGTATATATATATATATATATATATATATATATATATATATATATATATATATATATATATATATATATGTATGGATGTGGCTGTGGATGGATGAAGACGTGATTTGATCACGTGAAGAGTGAAGAGAAGTCGGGAGGCTACGTTCTGCACTGTCGCCGCCCCCGTGCCTGGAAGTCGCTGCCCTGCGGGAGCCTTGTCACCGCACCAGCGCCCGGAAGCCGCCGCCCACGCGGCCACGGTCCCAGCGCCTGCGCCCGTGCCTGCGCTTGTCTGCGGCTACTGTGTCACCGCGCCTGCGGCCGAGTGTCGCCGCGCCTGGCGAGTGCGCGCCGCGGCCTTGCTTCGCCCCTCCCTTGTCACGCAGGTGCGTCTTGTCCCGGATCTACCTAGAGTAGTGTAGATCCTTTCCTTTCCTAGTATGAGCGGTAGTAGCATGCTAGGTATGTGTATGAGGATAGAATGATGATGTGTATGATATCGTTATATGCCGGTTAGGGCTTTGAGGTTTATAAGTTGGATACGATCCTTATGGATCCCTTGGGTCTAGGTGTGACCCTTTGATGGATAGGAGTTTTGATATCTCGTTATGCCTTGTTATTAGGCAGTGTTGTTCTCCAGAATTGGAGCTGATCGGGTTGAGACTACTTATGAGGTTGAGGTAAGTCCATAGGACTTACTTAGCTACCATCCCTATATTGGATGTGTGCATGAGTAGTGTGTGATAAATGCTTGATAGTATGCGTTGTGATGATTACCGACCTATGTTTTAGTGATTGTCCATTGTAGGGCCGTGACAACTTGTCCTTTCATCCCGCTGGGAGTCTGGAGGTTCTCTACGGGCAGACAGATCTGGATTGTGGGGCGGGCTTTCTCCACTCCCATAGGGTATACGGGGACGGTCACCGTATCACCACTCCAGCTGGCAACACCCACGAGAGGCGAGGGTTATATTCCTCGTGTCACATATATTCATATACAGTTATATATATACGATTTGAGTGTTGGACGTTATAAAGATAATAAACCGGGTAAATGTGTGATAGCATGATGAGGTGTTTATTATTCCCTGATGTGTGATTGTGCTTATGCATCTTTTATATATATGTGTATGGTTAGCTAACAGTTTTATACCGTGTTGTAGATCCTTTGCAGGTTAGGAGAGTTGTAGAGTGATTCAGACGGGGTGATCCGCTGAGGGCTCCGTACACTGGGTTTTATGCGAGGGTTATGGGACATTTCATATTTACAGTTTTATGTTTTAGTTGTACTCACAGTTGATAGGTGATGGAATCACTATCATTTTAGGTAGCTTTTAGAGTCGTTTTTATGTTTTTGAGTCAGTTTATATTGCTAATACTGTGATCCAGATAAAAGATTCAAATTGAAGCAAAAGAAGGTATTAGCAATACTTAGGAGTTGAAGAAAATCATCGAAGTTCAGATTCTGGTGCACACCGCCCCTGTCGCGGTGGCTCTGTCTGACAACACAGATGAGTGCCGCTGCCGTCAACGCCCGCGGCCAAGACAAGCCTGTCACCGCCCCCGCGGACTCTCCAGTCCGCCCTGCGGTGTCAACCATGAAGACCACCACCAGAGCCGCAGCCGCGTCTTCGCCCGCGGCCATGAAGAGACATGTCACCGCCCCCGCGGCCAACCCTGTCCGCCCCTGCGGTGACCCAGCCTGACGAAGCGAAGACGGCGCCCCAGCGCCCTTGCCTGCGGCCATGCAGCGGCCTTGTGAAGCCGAAGATCCAGTGTCACCGCCCCGCGGTAACTCTGGGCCGCCCTGCGGATTCTCACCAGAAGCGTTACGAAGTTAAAGAGTCAGACGTTTCAAGAGCATTCAAGGACCCGCCCCCGCGGTATGACGAGCCGCCCCGCGGCCAAGAAGAAGTTGGAACGTTTTTGCCTAAACCGCCCCCGCGGCGCCTTGGCCGCGGTGCGGGTTAGCGTCAGAGGCTTTTACTCGGCTGTTTTCGACGACTTTAAGGACATTATTGTGGCTGTCTGCAACCAATTTAATTCACCTTTAATGGTGGCTGTTAGCACAGCCTCTTTACTCCTTTTTAATGCATTTTGTAGTATAAATAGAGCCCTTGGCTATAGGTATTTTCATCTCATTTTCCACACAAAAACCTCTATATTCATAGTGTTCTTTGTAATGAGTTTCTAAACTCCCTTGGCTACATTGGGTGATTGAAGCTGCATTATAAAGTGGTTGTAAGTTCTTTTTAAAAAGTTTTTAATATTTTTGTGTTATATTCCTTGTATTAACTTAGTTTGCATGTTTATTTTCTACTTAGTTTGATCACCTAAGTTGTATAATGCATGCAAAAGGCTAGGATTAATTGATTCCGGGTTCGGGTCCTTAATCTAGTAGCAAACCCTTAGGTAAAAGCTGGTTGTGATTATTTAAGGGAAAGGAATTTAACTACAAAAAAGATTAACGGGTTGTTTATCTTTTATATCTCTTTATCTTTGTAGAATGCTAATTAGTGGTTTAATCTTGTAGGTTTACGGATTAATAAACTAGTTAAGTTGTTAATGCCGGTTGGCTTAATGCATAATACGATCAAGATGAGAACAAATGAATACTTCTAAAAAGAACCAACCAATTTATATGTATGCTAAGATCCTACCTAGTGTAGTTCTTAAATCAATCTTTTTCACCAACATTATAATTGTCTTTGTCTTGTTTTAAACAATCCAAATCCCCCCCCTTTGTTACCAAAATCAAATAATAAAATTGAATAGAAACTTGTTCAACTCCCTTGGGTTCGACCCTTACTTAATCACTATACATTAGTATTAAGTTCGGATTTAACTTGATAAGCTTATAATAACGACCTTAGGAAATAAGCCTTGTCAAATTTGGCGCCGTTGCCGGGGAGTTTTATTTAAGTTTTTATTGTACTTTTGATTATTGATTTTTGGTTTGGACCATTTTTATGGTTCAAACCCGTGCTACTAACTTTGAATTTGCCTCTTTTGATCCAGAAATCGAGAGAACCTACAATCGGCAAAGAAGGCAACGTCGGAACGAAGAAGAAATGGCGAACCGAACACTCCGACAACTCACGCAGCCAGATTTGACTCAACACCCCTCTTGCGGTAACCATACCGGCAATTGGAGAAGGGGTCAACTTCGAGCTCAAGCCGGGCTTGATCCACTTACTCCCATCCTTCCATGGACTAAGTGGGGAAGACCCAATAAAGCATCTTGGCAAATTCCACACCGTTTGCATGAGCATGAAGCCGGCAAACGTGACCGAAGAGCAAATCAATGCGTGCTTTCGGCTTTA